>VZTM01030791.1:8771-95290 GCA_013400555.1 Jacana jacana | reverse complement strand
CCCGCCGCCACCGGGGCAGGGTCGGGGAGGGTGCGGGGGGGAAGCTGGCCCGGGCCGGGCGGGCTCCTCGGGGTTGGGCTGTTTCCCGAGGAGAGCATAAAACAAACGTGGTGTTCGTAGGCAAGCGGGACGGTTTGGGGAAGGGTCCTTCCTTGCCCCTGGAAGACGGCGTTTTGCCGCACGCGTGGAATTTTAGGGATGCATGAGTGAGCCTGGCACAATGGACACCCGGGGGGAGAAAGGGCAGCCGAGGGGTCCCCGCAAAGCCAGCCCCATCGCCGCCGCCCGGAGACACCAAAGGAAAAGAAGGCACAGGGCTTTCGCATTCATACACCCGGCAAGAAAATCCAGCATGGAAGAAGGGCCTGAAATAGTGCAGGGATGTTGACAAATCATTTTAAAGCCACCACAAAATCACTGTGTTTCTGCAGGCTTGAATACAAGGTGGGGTTGGGGGCTGGAGAAAGTGGGAACCTTCATACGTTTTATAGCAATGGGTGCAAATAAGGTGCTGAGTTTGTGCGCACAATCCAAAATTATTTGATTTCTGGATGGTTTTGAATACATTTGATGTTAAATACAATCCACTTACTAAGTAGATAATTAATGGATCCCGAATTGGGCAGCACCAAAGTGTTTAACCAATCCCTCAGAAACTGTCAGACAGGAGACAAAATGTTGCTGGTATGGAATACCCTCAGCTTTCTCACATGCAGAAGGATGGCGGTGCCTCCTGCTCCTCCCTGCAACCCGGTCCACCCCTGCACCAGCCACGGGAGCACCCCTGTACTAGCTGCTTGAGCACACTGTGCTATATATGATTTTGCTGACTTTGGGGGAAGGTTTTTTATCCATACATATATAAGTACATATATATGTGCATGGTTGCACCTACGCACTCCCACATGCATCATCCTCTCAAGAAACCTTGCACGTGACTTATCCCACACAGAATCATAGAATGGCTTAGGCAGAAAGAGACCTTAAAGTTCATCAAGGTCCAAACCCCATGCCATGGCCAGGGACACCTCCCACTAGACCAGGTTGCTCAAAGACCTATCCAGTCTGGTCTTGAACACCTCCAGAGATGGGACATCCACAACTTCTCAGGGCAACCTGTTCCAGTGTCTCACCACCCTCACAGTAAAGAATTTCTTCCTAATATCTAATCAATTTCTGCCCTCTTCTAGTTTGAAGCCATTGCTCCTTGTCCTATCACTACGTGCCTCTGTAAAAAATCCCTCTCCAGCTGCTGTAAGGTCTCCCCAGAGCCAGAGAAGATCCAGGCTGAATAACTCTAATTCTCTCAGCCTGTTTTCATAGGAGAGGTGCTCCAGCCCTCTTATGATCTTCATGGCCTGTTCCAACAGGTCCATGTCCTCTTTGCTCTGAGGACTCGAGGGCCTGCTGTTGTGTGTGTTACAGCTGCAGTGCAGCCAGCCCAAATGCTCATAGCCATCTTGTTTGGGCGTTTGGTTAAAACATCACCTGTGAATCAGATTCTCCCAAAAGCAGGTTGAGGTCCTTCACCCTTTGGAGTCAGTGTGGGCCCATATGGGGTTACCCTTCTATGACAACACTATCTGGATCTTGGGACAACATCACACCCTTCTTAATAAATTAACAAAATAAATCTTGGCAAATCTTGCTGGTCTGTTGAGTTTCTCATTAGCAATTTTTTTTTACTTTACTAACCCCAAATGGAAATTCCAGGTAAGGACAAGGGATGTACAAACAGGATTCCACGAGAAGCCAAGTTAAACTCTCACCCTTGTAGAGTTCTCCTCTTTACATGTCACTCGTCAAGGAGCAGTTTTCTTGGATGAAAAGCTACTAGCAATATTCCTTACAAACAACTGTGTTTGGATATTGCTACACATTGCTGATATATAACTGAGCAGAGCCAAGAAACTATTTCCAGTTTTAAAAATATCTCCTGTTACATGGAACAAGTGCAGCTCCGTGGCATGCACACAGGGAGGCTGCGAGTTGAGAGATGACATGGCCTTCAACAAATCTGTTATCCCTCTTCCAGCATCACCATAAGTCAAACAGGATAGCACTTAACTCATCCTTCTAAGGTGAAATAAGGGCTATTAACTGAATGCTTGTAAAGCTATGAAATGTTTTAATTAAATAATCTCTGTTAAAATGTCATCTTACTGTACCAACAAACAGAGCTTGTTAGAGAACCACGGAAATTTTTTCCAAGTGGTTAAATCAAAACACCCAGCACATACAACCCATCAAGATAAAGAACAGTGCTTTCTTGTAAGTTTGTAATCACTGTTGAAGCACTTTTTCACATGATGCCACACTCACATCTCAGAAATGTTAATGAGGTCTTCTATTGACATGCTGAACACAAGCAGTATATGCTTTTAGGTGTCACAGCTAATAATCCTCACTGCTTGCATGAATCAATAAGGAGAAACCAGAGTCTTAAAGACAGATATTTTCTTGCCCAGACTATCATTATTCTTACACCTATCGTACTGCTCAGAGCAATCCACACAGAAGGAATGTAGAATATTCGCATTCTGGATTTACCTTGCATTTTATAGAGTATATTTCTAAGCCAACAAAAGGTTACTGCCTCAATTACAAGGTAAATGTGGAAGAACTACCAAGAATCACTTCTAGGAAAACTAAAATCAATAGGTGGGTAACTAATACTGAGAAACAAAGATAAAGCACACATCTCATGACAATGTGTAAAGTACAACTTCTGCAATCTCCTTTACCAACTTGTTAAGGAAGTGGTTTGTATCTCCAGTGCTAGCTTGCTTTCCTGTTGTTTCTGAAAAGAATATTTCAATGAATTCACTGTTTACAATGCAAGATGCAAAACATCAGGACAAGAAAGCTAAAGAAACATCCTGGTTTAGACAAACAAGGGGCTTCTGTTATTTCTTCTCTGCCTTATGCATAGATTCACGAAGGCATTCAGAAGACTCCAGCTACTAGGACGTGATATCCTAAATGTCTTTTCCAGTCTGAGCCTTGGAAGTGTAATCATCAAGACCTACCCTGCACAGGGAGAGCAAAGTTACCATTTCTGTGCATTTGAGAAAATAAGCCATCCAGGTCGATGAATATCACTACGGGATATGTTGTTAGCTAGAGATCCTCATATTTTTTTACTGCACAGGCTGTGTCAATTTGCTGCTTTTGAATTTATACAAGACATCTAACTTAGTGAACCAGGGCACCTTGAGGAAAACCAGCCTTGTGTGGAATGAACATGGCATGCATTAGATAATATAAACACTGATTCACGGGCTCATTTCTCAAACGAGAGATGAGATGCTTTGTCAGAGCAATGAGAGAGACTTCCTGAGGCAACTGTGCAATTTGGAAATGTTTGGACCAATCATGACGGGACTGTGTGCAGGAGACAGGACTGGGAATTTTCTTACACCCACTTACCAGTCAGAGACTGCATACAAGTGCTGAGTTTTCTTACATGGATAAAGCCTGGGAGGAACAATGTATTCTGGCCAACCCACTTGAGATTTTCCATATAATACTGATTTTCTGTCCAGGCTATTACGTCAATTTGGAAAGAAAGGCAAACACTACCAGCATCTAGCCAGCTCATCCCTGCAAGATCCCCAGAAATCCACTACCCAAATTGTGTCATTATTCCTATCTAAGGAAAACAACATTAGACTGTCTGACCATGTTTCAGTATTTATGTGAATTAACTACTAAGTGGAAAAGACAGAAAAGCTAACAGAGGCAGGGCAATGAATACAGAGGAATTCTTTTGAAAACCGTGTTTTCTGTAACACTTGTGAAGATTAAAGCTCTGCTTAGGTCTGTATCGTACATTAAAATGTACAAGGCTGGGGAATGGACTGCAGAGTGGTTCTACAGACCCAGTTCCATACCAATATGAGAAAAAACTTCTCAATGTTGAGGGTGACAGAGCACTGGAACAGGCTGCCCAGGGAGGCTGTGGAATCCCCTTGTCTTGAGATTTCCCAGCCCCACCTGGATCCTGAGTAATGTGCTCTGGACAATCCTGCTTTAGCAGGGGAGTTGGACTAGATGATCTTTAGAGGTCCCTTCCAACTCTGACAGTTCCATGATCCTGTGATTCCATGTGCAGCACGGAGAGACCGAACCTCAAAAAGCCAAGTGGGAGAAAGCATTTAAGTCAAGCTATGCTAGCATGCAATACAAAGTAAGAATATATCTTTCCACAGTACTCGGAGAAGCAGCATAAGGACACTAATCTCCAGTACTAATGGTCAGAATTCAAGTATACCCAAAGTATTTTTAAAAGTCCATGACAAGTTAGTCTTGAGCTCCCAGGCATTATGGCTCCCAGGCAGCGTATACAGCAGCAAATACACTGAATAAGACTCACAGTGATGCTGGCAAGTGACTAGTGTTGAAAAAGAAAAAATGCATTAGATAAATATTTGAAGAGAGAGTTCGAGATCCTTTTGATACAACCTGCCATGATTTATGTGACCTACATGACCTACAAACTGCTTAGCATATATGTCTGTACTCAAAAGTCTTATTCTCTTCTTAGGCAGTACTAACCACATTTTTAGCAGTAACAGTAATTTCTAGGCTCTCTGGGCCAAACTGGAAATGCAGGCAGCTTTCTGCAAGTCCTCTAAGTCTCTCACCACATCAAAGCATATCTGAGGCACCAGTGCCATTTTTTACCTTAGGAACAACCCACAAGAGTAGTAGTAGACAGAAAATAACAACAGTAATATTTAAAATAAAAGTCTGGCAACACAGTCAGATATCAAAAAGGTATTCAAACTTGTGGTTTCAAAACAGCAAACTTGCTTCCCTGTGCAGCTGAGATGTTAATGACAACCAAGAGGTACTGCAACCACGGGAAGAGAGAGGCTTACATTTAGCCAAGAGGTTAATTCTGGAGAAGACAAAAAAACAAGGTTTGGTGGGTTTTTTTAATGCATAGCTACAGCTCTGTCTCTTGCAAATCACACTATTGCTCCTGAGTTTTAAACAGAGAAGTAAACCCGGATCCAGATGGAGCAGCCATGTATAACCCCAGGAACCCCCAGCGGTGCCTGGTAGGGGATGGGTGCTCCCAAAGAGACAAGGCTCTATGTGCAGACTGAAATGGTATCTCCTTTATGGCTCTGCACCCAGGGTCTATGGCGTGCTGCTCTCCCTAAACATACTTAAAAGTTAGCATTGACATTGGCTCCAAAAATCCAGAGACGTTTTTTTGATTAAACAATCCAAAGTGAAGTGAAGTAGTCCCTTTACATTTCTTGAACAATTGAACAACTTTAATAAGTGCAAAATTTTTGCAAAAGATGACTTTGATTTTGTGGGACCTGACTATTCACTTGGGAGCGTCAGTCTTGTCAGAAAGTTCCCTGCTGGTCTCATAATCAATTTGCAAATTCACTGCTTCAACCATAAAGCATCAGAGAACTCCCAAACCAAATCTAGGAGGGATCTTTTTAAATCACCTGGTACAATCACCTGCTTGAGCAGGGTCCACAGGAGCAGGTTGCCCAGGACTGAGCACATTTTGTGTACCTCCACAGATGGAGACTCCCACAGGCTTTCTGGGTAGCCCCCACAACAACATCAAAAAAAGAAGTGCTTTCTTGTTTTCAGATGGAATTTCATGTGTTTCATTTTGTCACCAGGATTAGCAGGATATCCTGCTGATAGCACCAGCTATCCAACAGGAATTATCCCATACTTCCTCCAGGAAATATATAGACTTGCTCACATTTATTAGGAGTTTTACTGTTTCTACTAAATTCATTGTTTCTACTAAATTCATACTCAGGGCCCCACTTAACACCAAGTCTCCTTTGGGTACTATTATCAGACGATCTCTGAAAAAAAGGACTACTTCTGATCCAAACAAGTTTGTATTACTTAAGCAAGAATACCTTAAAAAAAAGAGCAAATACTAAAGGATAAACAGAAGCGGATGCAGGTAACTTCAGTAAGATTTCTTAGTTGCACAGGCCAGCTGTATGCAGCCTGTCATGCATAGGAATTATTTTAATGATCATTTGCTCTCAGCTAGCATTTCAACAAAGAAAAGGTGGGGACAGACCTGGAAAAAGAAGCAGCAACAAAAATGTAACTGGGGACAGACGAACCATTTGTCACTACCAGCATCACCGAATAAAATGAAAAGGGGACATGGGGTGTTTTTTAAAAGGAGACTAGATAGAGCAAACAGGGCTGCTGCAGAGGATAAAGTGAAGATAAGTGAAATCAGGATATTGAAATATGGGTAAAGCTTCAGACGTGACTCCAAGATGATGGTGAAACGTTCTGTGTGACACAAAAGAAAGACCTAGGTAGGTACACTGGATGGGGCAGACACTCAGGAATCTAGAAGTTTAATTAATCTGCAGATGAGGACCTGGGTGAAAGTTCCTGCAGTGTGGACTGGAAAGAGCAGCCTATCTTCATGAGACATAACAGAGGAGCACTAGATGGATTTAGAAATAGTACCAAGGTAAAAGATAAATGAAAGATAAAGTAAAGCCTGAAGAAAGTTTTTGGCAGGATGTTTTGTTAAACCACTCTAGTCACAATGAATAAAATTCTTCCTCATAAAAGACATGCTTAGCTCTGGGTCTGAGCAGAGGCAATCTGGCTGCGGGGTAGAAAGTTTGCCTTGAATTTTGTTTTACTTTTCACCAGAGGAAAAGAAAGCCTCTCCTATTTTGGTCATGGCAGTTACATGGGTTTTGGAGAAGCTTTCCTTGTTCTCAAAACTGTTTTCATCCCTTCTACTATTATTTCTTGAAAGGTTATTGGTTGTAAGTTCCATACAAATATCTATAAAATCAGTAGTAAATTAATGACGTGCAAAAAAATTTCATTTTATCCAACCACCACAAGACACAAACATTGTGTTATATTCTCATTTGGACTCAAAGGATCCATCTGTAAGTAATAGATAAAGTAGATAATACCAAATGTCTTCTTTTAACAGTTTATTTTCTAATAAAGTAAGCACTGGAAAGATAACAGCTTGTCCATTTAGAAGCTGACCTACAATTCCCTCTGACATATCAGTGCTGTCACCTTCTTAGTGACTTTCCTCTGTCGTCTGGGATGCACTATAATAAATTTTAGGGGGAAAAGATTACTAATATAGAATACTAATTACTAATATCGAATACTAATTTTATGTATGTATAGAATTACTAATATAGAATACTAATTTTATGTATGTGACAGTTGAAATTGCAGCAGCATATGAAGGGTGGAGCCCAGAATTTACTCCTCTTTTTGCAAAATCACCTAGGGTTGACCAGCAGAAAGCAGAGCTCCTTGGTGCCCCTGTGTAACGTGGTTCGAATACCTCAGTGCAGCTTCTGCTCAGATAGGAACCATGAGTGTGCAAAGACAGAATGACATGAAACTCTTTCATATTTAAAAATCTATCAGCACAGGTAAATAAAAATATTTGGACTGTGCTTAGTGATGAGGAAAAATGACTTTGAAAGATGTTGAGCCGGATAATTAGGTGGTAATGAACACAGAGCTACACTTGGCATTCCACTCCAGCACACAGGGGGTGAGTGCGGGCGAGATGCGGCTCTGGGTCTCTGCTGGCCCTGCCATGCCTCGCTGAGGCTGTACACTGCGGGGTCTCCAGCTGATTATCGCTGCTTTCCAAGAGCTTGTCAAAACATGTGAACCGCCAGCAGGAGACACACTATTAATAAAAATGCCTAGTCCCCAGTGATATTTTTCGGTTATGAAAACAGCATCCTTTCACATAACATGCGCACGTAAGCAGGAGAGCATGTAAAACGCTGCAGCAGCGTTCCCAGAGAAGAGCATTTTCATTACAAGTGGGCAAATTGGATGCTTGTCTAGACTAATGTTCTCCGTGCTGTCTGTTACATGACAATGAGATTATTTTTTGTGAACAGACAAACACACGGTATTTGCAACGTGAGTAAGCTGAAGTTCCACACTGTCAGTCAGTTGCCTCAATTTTTTCAGTTTCTGTGTCTTAACTCATTGTGTTGGGTGAGAACAGACAAACCCTATTCAGTACTGCATGATGTACGTGTGTGTCCACGCAAGTGTGTGTGAGAATGGATGAAGAGGGCAACACTAAGGTTTCAGATGCATCAAAACACTCGGTATGTCCCAGGGTTTTGTGGATTCATTCAATAGCATCTCCTGTCTTTCTGCAAGAGGAGAGAGGTGGAGCTGTAGCCCAGCTGATCCACAATGCCTGTGAAAGTAATCTCTGAAGATGAGCAGAGGTAGAGTTGATACAAGCATGTCTTGTGTGTCCTGTGTCCCATTTCAAAACCAAACAGAGCATTTAAAAATACAAATTTCAGTAAGTTCTCTGAGATTTAAGACTCCATATTTCTAAGTTGCTTTCAAAATCTTACCGTCTGAGGCAGGTAGGGGAAGAGGAACTAAGGAGATGTTATGGATAGAGTAGACATGAGAAGAGGATGATGAGGGCTACCTCCTTCTAAGAAAACATCAAGTACCATCAATCCTCCATTTGCAGAAAAGGAATATAAAGGCAGGTAAGCACACAGGTAAAGTTACAATTAGAGGTCTAAATTTTGACACAATGAGCTCTTTTTCAAAGCCCCTTGAATCACAGCACTTCAGTTCAAGAGCTTGGCACAGGCAGCGAGGGTTACAGTGACACAGTGCACACACTCATTTAATCATGGAAGAAGAACAGAACCAGGATAGCAAACAAATGCTTAACTTTACCAATAAAAAGCTTTTTTCCCCTTTATGATAAATTTTTCTAGAGGAATCTTCTAAGACAGCTAAATATATAGGTGTTATCCTGGTACTGTAGTCTATTAGCATGTTTTTTTTGTTTATGTCCTCCTGCCTCCATGGTCACAGACTCAATAACAGTGCCAAAACTTCATTAACTAATCTTCTTTTTGTTTGTAAATCTACAATAAATGATCTTATTTGAAAACAGGTTTTCCATTACATTGATCAATACTAGTGGGAAAAATAAAAGTGGCCTTTTCAGGAAAGACAAAAATGGAAACATGACTCCATGCAGCACATCTTTCACAAATACAAGTTGTTTAATCTATTTGCATTTGCAAGATTTGTCTTTTGGCCCAGTTTATCTAGGGTTTAATTTCAGAGTCTTTGCCTCTTCCATTAATTTGTTTTTCCTACCACTTTTCTCTTCCTTTGTTCATCATTCTTCTTTGAAGTTTCTTCCACCTATTTTTTGTCTGCTCATTGTATGGGCTTTTTTTCTTCCCCGCATTGTTACAAATGTCATAGAACTAGCAAAAGCCCATTTAATTTTTCTTTGCTATAGGAAAGATTTAAAATCATGTAGACAAATAAGTTGACAGCAAAGGAACCCTTTATTTAAAGGGGAAGGCTTCCTCTACAGTAGCACTGCCAGAAAGGAAGACAAAAAAGGGAATATTCATAATTTTCCATACCTCCCCTTTTGTTCTTGGCACCAGAAATAAATTTTCTCAATCTCTGTTGCCAAAGATGGCTAGCACTACCTTCACTTTGCATCTCAGAATGAAAGATCAAAACCAAGCTGGCAATGGGTATACCTACACTAGCATTTGTCTTCATAAAAATACAAAGCAACTTTGTATTTAAATCCATCATTTTCTAAATGCTATAGGCTTTGTTTGCTTCTTTTTCCTGTCCGTGACATGGCCTTGAGCAACTTTCTGTCGTGGTGCCCTATGATTAATAACCCATCACGAGCAGACTAAGTTAAGTACTGTGCTTGATTCCTCTGCTGATGGAAATGTTTGTAAACATAGTAGAGTAAAAAAAAAAAATAATCACATTATGTTGTCATGAGTAGTTAGAGAGCAGGAAAGTCAAACACAGAAACAACCAGGAGCCAGGCAAGCACCTATTGCAATGGTTTCCTCTCTTTGCTCAGCCAATTGCCAGCAACAAAAAAAGACTCAAGCTATTTGTCAGTGCTTTCCTTCATGGAAAAATATATGTGTTAATCAGGAGGCCGATAGACAAATCAATAGACAATGCCTATCAGGGCCCTAATTAGTACACATAACCCAGTAATTCTCTCTTCATAAGAGATGCTCCTTACCACATTGTTTGGAGAATCATGCAGCAAACAGATTCAATAGGCATTTTCAATCTTTCAATCAATTGCTTGCAATGGTGTACCATTTAAGGCTTCCCATATTTCTGGAGAATTTCACCACTGACAGAGCATTTAATTCTGGGTTTTTTTCTTAATCATTCTTATTCCCGGTGTTTGGGGAAGTCACTGTGCCCGCGGGAGCTCTTCTGTTATAGTCAATCTGCCTCCTAACGGTTGGGCACAGCCTTTGTAATACCTACTTTTTTCCAACAAAGTGCAGGCTAAAAGGACTCCAAAATATCAGAACATTCATGTGCCATCCTCTCTTACCATAGTGGGCACTTTGAACTAGAGGCCATCCTCTCCTACATACCGTTCTTAAACCAGGGAGGTTTAGGAACCAGGAACATCAGCTTCAAGTTCAGTGATCAACAATGAGATTGGCTCCACCCTGCGATCAATGCTTGCAGGTCACCATAGAGTTTGTTGGCTCCAAATGCAATGCAAACTCCAAAGTTCAGGCAGAAGCCGAATAAATAGTCTTTTTTTTTCCTCTCTCATGCTAAAACCATGCTGCTACAGCTCGGTGCTTGCTAGAGCAGTAACCACTGGTGCTAGCTCAGCTGTGCGTCCGTAGAAGCATTCATACCATTTCATCACATTAGACACATGCATCCACACTAAACATCATATGAGCAAGGCTTCTAGTTCACCTATTTATGAAATCTCTACTTTAAGACTTTTGGGGGGAAAAAATATCTTAAAAGGGTTTTTAAAAAGCTTTTTTTAAATGCCCTATTCCCTTTCCGGTGGCTCTTTATTGCAAAACAGTGTCATTGTTCAATTCAAAGCCGTATAATAACACTTATACTGCAGAAAATGGCTGAAGGTGATTCAATCTCAGTGTTTCTTGACTCTCACACATTTTTTCACGATGTTAATGTTCTCAGCATAATTTGATGTTGTATTTCAAAACAGTTTACACAAAATTAAGTGTAAATCCCAGAGGCACAATCATCTGGGGAGCTATGTCTTTGAGACAGTATCATGTACAATTTCTCCAATAAAACTTTATGAGCAAAATGCTGAATGTAAGATAGCACAAAGCAGAAAGCTTCCTTTTATCACTGTCTTATGTCATCTGAGAGCAGGATTCCACAAAGTTTGTTCACAGGGACACGTCAGAAGTTGAAGGTCACAAAGTCTACCCCCAAGTCAATCCATACAGTTCCTTTTCACCATTTCCCTCCTCTCTGTCTCTCATCCTTCCACCTTCCTCAAGTGGTCTCCTGCACTGTCTCTTCTCACCTGTGCCCTTTAGGGCTGAGGACAGGTATTAGACTGGTCTGACCCAGTATCACGGCACCTTTGGAAAAGACCTTGCAGAAATGTCACTTAGCCAGAGATATAAAGGCAGCAAGAAAGCAGAGGAGACAATTTCTGGTCTAGAAGCTCTTGGTCCCATTTTCCTCCCACTCAAGTCAGTCAGGGTGAAACCAGGGGACACCAGTGGTAACACCACATCGGGCTCCAGCATGTTCAATTGACACAAATAGAACCATGATACAGAAAGATATTTATCTATACCCATTTACCTTTTAAACAGGAAACTTCTCTGCCAACTTCATGCCAGTCTTCTTGTTCCAACATGTATTGACATGATATTAATGCTGTGTTTGATTTTCCTTTGGCTTTTCATGTTAGCCGGCGCCACATACCTCTAAGTGTTCTCAGTTCCCCGTTGCTGGTACACATAGTTCCATCAACTCAGGTTATGAATATACATGTGAGATATATATTATTCCTATTGATTTCTAATTTTAAGCCACGTTAGACTTTACATTAGGGGTCATATTCTACACTGTTCAGGCTCTACCCAGTCCCAGCATCCACAGGGTAACGTGCAAGTGAGTACAGAAGTGAAGATACAACCTTTCCCCTAACTACTTTAAAACAAACAATCAGCCAAGTTAAGCCAGCCTTATTTTACATTCCGCTTGCAAACACCAAGTTATTCCCTTTTCAAAAAGTTGCTCTTCAGAATAAGCAGCAGCATCTGGGCTTTAGTAACAGTGCAATGTTCTGGTAAGTTAGGTACACAGGAGAAGTCCTACAGTGCTTCTTTAATAACTTTTTAGTGGATTTCAATGAACGTATCAAAAGTATAATCACAGGGTTTGCAGCCAATAAGATGTATAGTTCACTTAGAAAATTCATTCATCTTTTCATGTATGTTAATTACCAAATTACTAAGAATAAAATTGTGTCTAACAATGCTTTGCTAATGATCTAGAACAATGTGGGTTTTTTTCCTTAACAATTTTAAATTCTACATGAAATAAACATGCAGATTGTTCTATATACTTTAAAAAAAAAAAAAAAACTAAGATATTTGAAATAACTTTGTTCTAGACAGTTTCTTTGGATGAGAGTATGGAAAACAAACACATTTCTTCTAAACAATGGACTACCACACTTATATCTAATCCTGCTCTTGTCTGTGCTAACATAAATCAGGACAATAACTAAAGCCAATAGGATGACATGGGGTCAAACCAGTTTGAAATCTGAATGAAGACCACACACTTTTTGTCCTTTACAAGCACTCATATGATTTTGCTGTTGTTTCTTCTAACTAGGCTTTGCTTTCTGGTTTCTATATACGAACATAAGACTAACACACAGACATTCATGGATTTAAATTGAAATGAAACTAAAGTAAATTCATTTAAATGCTTCTCTTCAAGAGAAAGTCAGACAAGTTATAAGCTTTCTGATGCTATTTCCTTTAATGTTATACAGGATTAATAAAATGGTAGTTCGGTGTAATTTTTAAATTGAAATTTGCTATTATATAACTTTCTGACCTGGTCATTTTTCACTGTATAGTGAGCCTAGAGAGCTTTCTCAAATGGACTAAGGCATCAAGGGGAACAGTTTCTTCAGTCTCTGACAGTAAAACAAGATAGTCATTGGCTCAATATAGAAGGAACACCATCTAAAAGCTCATTGAACTCAAGGAACCAGTGGTGGTTTGGACTTGGGGAGGATGTAAAAGGAAAAAAGTGATTCCAGCAGTACTTTGTAATCCAGAAAGACAAGACTCACAAGGCAGAGGAAGCAGCTCTTTATTCTGCCTTTGTTGACATCTAAGAATCACTGGGCAATACCATATTTTTGGGTCCCACAAAATGCATTAAATAGTACATAACTGAATATGTATGATGTGTTTTAACATTCGTTTTGCTGCTGTAGCATTTTCTTTCCCCTTTGATGTCTAAATTCAGGTGAAAAATGCTAATGAAAAACATTTAGTCATGGTGTAATGTGTTTCACTGTTTCATTCGACCTGCCATGGAAAGCTTTATTTAGCTTTTCTCCTTTTTACATTTCTCTCACTAGCTTTATGTTTTGTTTCAATTTTTTCCCTTTTGTTTTAAATATTGGAGCTCATATCCCGCTCTGTGGATCATAGATTCCTTCTGCAGCCTCAGATGAGACTTTATCACACCCTTAACTGTCTGTAGTTAATTTTAAACAGTAGCTTTGTCCTCTTCAGTTTGAGATAAAAATCCTTAATATCAAAGGCTACTAGTTAGGAGAGCCTACATTTGAAGTGCCTTGAAGTCTTTGGTTTTCCTTTCATTTCCGTGGGCCTCGGATCAGCCCGTACAATCCTTTTTGTTCATTTACAACCACAAAGGAGATTCTCTTTCATTTATCAGAACTGTAGCCATTTGGATAAAAATGAATATTTTTTTCTAAGTGATGGAATGGAGTTACAGTTATTTAATGACCTTATAAGCTAAAGGCTTATTACGTGTCGCCTTTTAGACCCCTGCTAAGGATCTGAGCTGGACTAGCCTGCGCACAGAGACCGGGCTGGTCCGACCAAGCTGAACCCCTGTCTGCAGAAGACCCAGACTCATTGGAGCGTGTTGTCAGAATGAAGCCAAGCACGAGCCTGAGGTGGCTTGCCAAATTCAGTGGGGCAAATGGGGAGCCGGGCTTGGCCCCACGCGGCTGTGCTGGAATCTGAGCTGTCACCGGCACATGGAGCCGGGATTGACTTATTAAGAGTTTGATGAGACACACTTGGTATTCTGCGAGGATGGCAGCCTTTGCGTGTGCGTTGGGAATGAAGGAGTTATGGCGTTTCTGTGGGTCCTGCAAGCCTTTTATTTCATTCACTTCTCCGCTGCTGCACAGCGTGAACTGACTGAGCCCCAGAAGAGGTTAACGAGCACAACAGCCATCATTTGTGAGGAGTGGGAAAGAGCCATGTGCTGCACCAGCTTCTTTTCAAGGCTCCTGATTTTTTTTTGTCTTCATACTGGCACAAGGGCAAGCACCCAGCATAGCTTGTCTTGAGGAGCTTGGCAGCACTCTCCTCTCCTGGCAAACCTGACAGAGCCAAATAAAGTAATCTGTGCATTGTCTATTCCTTCGCTTGGGTGACTTTTAAGTTGGGGAAAAAAGGAGCAGAGGGGGATAAGACTCTCGGATGTGGGGCCCTGTTAGCATTCATACCAAAAGTATCTTGCTTGGAACAAACTAACTGAAATTGTCTATTGAAATCCCACCTATTAAGTAGAAATTATTTTTTGAGGCAGCTCCCTCTCCCCCCATCTTCCTCCCCTCTTTTCTGAAGCCATCATTGCATGGTTTTATTCTATTCAGCCCTCACATTAGCAGATGTGAATGAGGGAATCTGACTGAGCCTGTCAAGGCAAAGAAAGCCATGAAAGAAGAGAGAGAAGAAACATTACACAACTATAATGGCAGCCACAATGGAAATATGCTGGCGT
The DNA here is from genome assembly GCA_013400555.1 of Jacana jacana. Taxonomy (NCBI): domain Eukaryota; kingdom Metazoa; phylum Chordata; class Aves; order Charadriiformes; family Jacanidae; genus Jacana; species Jacana jacana. The sequence goes on along the minus strand of VZTM01030791.1, from coordinate 80,398 downwards.
GAAAACAATTAATGCAATCGGTGCTCTAAGTTCACGGCTTACCCCGAAACCAAGCAGCCCCTGGAAGCATGAAGCTCATGGCAATGTAGGGACAAACCCTGAGCCACCAAGGAAAGCACAAGTAAAAAGGCTTTGCTGTGCATACAAAGTGGCTCCGGGAAGGGGCTTTAGCAAGTGACTTTTCTGCCATAAGCCACTGCGGCGGCTGCCGCATGACGATGCCCAGCTCAAGGACCAGAAGGCAGCCAAGGTAACATATCACAAGGCTTCAGCTCACTGATGTGAGTGAACCCTTGCCACCATGCCACAGGGCATGAGAGCTGGCCTGAGCCACCTTCCTCACCTCTGCCTGTCCAAGATTCCAAAATCTTTCCCTTCCCAATGGAACAAAAAAATCTGAAATCCTGAAAAAGTTTGCAAATCAATAGCCATAGGGAGAGAAGGAAGGGGAAGATCAACTGCAGTGTTTCATTTGGATAATCTCAAATGTGCCAAATTTCATCTTCGAAAATGTTGAAGCAAGCAGGTTCAAGAATTTGTCCTTTCCTGAAAACAGGCTTTGTTGTAACTAAATACCATCTCACAAGAAAGAAGAAACAACATTCTCTGGAGGTACCTAACTAGCTCCATTACAAGCACACTTGTCTACAGCTGACTTCAGATGTCCCTTATAGCACTTAGGAGTCACACAGGGTAAGTAGCACAGTACAACATTTGCACAGCAGAAGTGCTGTTTTCCCACAGCTCATGCCACTAATGACCCATGGCAGAAGAAGCAATAATTAGACAAAAAAAAAGAAGTATTACAGAGCACACAACTTCTCACTATCCTTCATGGCAGCATGTCTAAAACAGGAGTAAAATTCATACACTGATTTGAATGGTTTTTCCTTCCAGTATTAATATATACAAGACAAAGGAAGACATGGGAGAGAAGTGGAAGTTTTCCCCTCTGAAGAGAAAGGTGTAGGAAGACATTTGAAGAGAGACCTTCTGCTGATGCCAGTGATCAGATTGGTGACTATCTAAATCACTCACCATTTCCTGCACCTTAAGGACAGAGATCAGGCATGCTGGGGAAGGAGTACTGAGCCCTAACCAAAAATTTCACCCACCCATCTCCTCCAATTTCCAGGAGCACTCTGAGAGGGCAACAATTTTTACCCTTTGAGGCAACCTGATTTAGTGTCTTCTTCACAGCCCCAAATTTAGGGTCTTTCTTTGACCTGCTGCACAGTTACAGCAGAACTTTGACACAATTGTCACTAGAACCCCCATCTGGTATGGACACGTGTATAATTGCTCAAGAGAGCATCCAGCAAACTTAGCTAGTCCCAGTTCCCTTCGCTCATGTCAATATATACTTTTAAAAGAATTTACCAATATGAATTACAGGCTGAACAGATTTAAAATATATTTATTAATTTTTTTCTTCTTTTTTATTTCAAAGGAACTCTTTTTCTTTCCTAAAAATATATTATGCAACAGGTTTCTAGCTGTCTCCCTGCATTGTACCATCTCATTTGCATTTTGTTTCTTTTTATTGCAGCAATAAAAGAATGGTATACATGGCATGGCTCTATTTATAATTTAGTTTCTTGTATAAATAGAAATGATCCCTCAAAATGCAAAGGAGATTCATCAGGGTTTTTTTTCCTCTCTTACTTGCTTTTTAAAATTACCTCTTTCCTTTGTAGTCATAAATAAGGCTTCTTGTCTTCTCTTTTGTGAAGTTTAGGGTAGCTATCGGTCACTGCTGCAGGTCACAAACATGTTACACACTACAGTGATAAATCACTGTCAGTAGGCAGCTATCACAGAATCACAGAATGATACAGGGTTGGAAGGGACCTCTGGAGATCATCCAGTCCAATCCCCCAGTGGTGTCTCTATCCCTGGGCAGCCTGTTCCAGCGCTCTGCCACCCTCAAAGAAATTCCTCCTCATGTTTAGATGGAACTTCTTACTTAAGAGTTTGTGCCCACTTCCTCCTGTTCTCTCACTAAGCACCACTGAAGAAAAGACTGGCCCCTTCCTCTTGACACCGACCCTTGAAGTATTTAGAGGTGTTGATCAGATTCTCCCTCAGCTTTCTCTTATCCAGACTAAAAAGACCCAAGTCCCTCAACCTTTCCTCGTAAGAGAGATGCTCAGGCCTCTAATCATCTTGGTGGTCTGCTGCTGCTCTCCAGCTACTATGTAGATAACAGGACTCCATCACACATTAACGAAGCAATACATACAAGCACATCTGCAGTATCTCACTTCACCTAAAAATCCTCAAACACACACCTATTTCCAGAAGACTCCTCAACAAGTCTTTTCTCCTTTCCATATTCCAGGGGAGATGCAGGTTTCCACTGAGCTCTGTAGGACCCTGGTGCCCCAGGGCAGCCACCATCAGAGCACCAAGATCAGAGACCCTGGGGGACATTCCTGCTTTGCCATTCCAGGCCTGGCCCAAGAAACAGTCGATGAACGAGAGGGAGGGAGAGAGGAAGGGAGAAAGGGAGAGATGGTAGGTGACACAGAAACTCTGCCCCTAAAGAAGAAGTGCTGAACAATAGTTTTACTGTTACAGAAAATAAATGAGTTTAGAGTCAGTGCAAACATACAGCGCTATCGAAAAAAAGCATCTTGTTAGGAGGTTTGCTGAATGCCAAAAAATAAAGCAGGTATCAAGTGTCATACGTCAACTTTCAGATTAAAGTCTGAGCCTCAGACTTGGTACTCTATGGAGTTAGTTCAACATCTCAAATCTTGATTTCAAAATGACAACACTGTACATACATCAGACAGTTACCTTATTGCTCCGTTTCATACGCAGTCCCTAAGGCAGTACTTAAGCTGTCCAAAGGAGCATATTTTCTCCGCTCCTTTTTGTTCAAAATAAAGTAGACAACATAAACAAGATGTTATAAGCCCGCTATGCTAATTAGATTATTATTAGAATGCGCAACTTCTAACTATTTGACAAAATAGCAGGGAAAATGAGGAGAGCGGCAGCAAGCGGCGGTGTTTGCCAGCTCCCTATTATGACAGGGTGTAAATAGAGGTTAGGCTCATGCCTCCGTCTGCGAGGAGGTCACATCAAACCCCTTTCACCCCACAGGCAAGGTGAAAACAAGACCACACAGACAAAGAGGAATTGAGCTTCAGCTGGCATGACTGGAACCAATGCCAGTCAAAGAGTTCATTGAACAGTTCAATCATTTATCTTGACAGGATATGATTCTTTTCAGGCTCCTTCTAGCACTCAAGCACAGCCAGCTCCTTAAATACCGACACAGTATTTAATAGCTCTAATGATCCAAATGAATATTTAGTCTAGAAAATTAACTTTTGATAACAGTGGCTGATATACCCTCTTATGGCATACTGTGTTTATCAAATGTTATGGTAATTTATCACTGGGGAAAACAGAATGTTGGCTTTTATGGACAGACTCCAGCACTTCTTTTTAAATGAAAGTTTAGAGAGGGATTTACAGTGGTCCATACCACACAGGTTGCCAGAGTATGAATTTTACATCCTTAATGCCAAAACACATACCTCTGTCGCTTGAGAGGAGCTAATAATGCTGCTGGACCTCCCATTCAGCGTGGTATAGATTGTGTTTTACACATTCATCCTTCTGAGCCTTTCAAATCTGTAATTATCAGAGAATTTTCACATTCTCATTAATTACATTATTGACATGTTTTAATATCACTACAAGGAAAAAACAAGATTTTAAAGATTTTAATAAAGAAGATTTAGCCAAGGCTGAAATTAGACAGTAGTAGGTCTCATTTTTCCTGTAGGTTCAGTCCAACTGAAGAATTTCCAGGTTCCACAAGTCTTGCTGCAAGAGGGGCCATACAGGGTAAAAGCATGTAAGTTTGTAACAGGATTTCTTCCTGGACCCATCCTGTGCTGCATCACAGCACCGTGTGTCCTTCTGTGGTTTAACACTGATTTTTAGGGGAATGCAACCAACACTACTTTTGTTGTCCCACCTATAGCATCTCTAGGCCAACTGGGCACAAACCCAACAACCTATTCTCCCTCATCAATCAATTTTGGATAAATCTCTCCTTTCCTTACAACTACATCCCTCTTTTTCTACCTGCTCCTTAATGGATTGTGGAAATACATCCTTAAGTCACAAACTACAGCTTTTCTCTCCTTGCTATGAAAACATTTCAATTCCATTCAGGGGCAATTTTTCTACTCTCTGCTGCCACAAAACCACTGTTTGGGTTGCAAAGAATACAGTATTCAACTTACTTGATTAATTCAGCTCTGGCATCATCAACATCACTCTGGTTAACAACTCAAAATCAGATGATTTAAGTGAAATGGGCCATCTCGTCCAGGTATACTTCAAGTATGCACCCAAGCCCCAATCTGCAAAAGGCCTGAAGTCCCAAAGTGCAACTTGGGCGGAAGTTAAGGACTCATCCTCACAATCCACCCTAAACCCTCCAGTGCAGCATTAAGTCCCACTCATAACTACTGGTACAACTACGGCATCTTCTTTCAAAAATACCTAAAATCTTCATTCCATGCTTGGAGAATCCAGCTCACTCCAACAGGTTGTTTTCTGGACTTATTGCCCCAGATGTAAAAATATGTGTTATTTTTCTCTTCTGGAATTGTCTAGGTGTGCTTTCCTCCTACATTGCTGCCTTTATTATAGAGGTACAAGCTAGCATTTTTGCCATTAGTTACCTCTTGGCTTTGTGTAATTAAACAGACTTAGCCTCACCTCATTAATCTCTTACAGAAAACCAGATTCTTTTCCAAGAGTTTCATTTTAATTGACGTTAGTGCCTTGTGACAATTAATTATTAATATCAATAAGAGATAAACGTATGTTATTGCCTGTGTGTTCATGTCAGAATTCATAACTGCCAGTGTTGATAAGAGAAATAGGCACATCATTTGAACTGATATTTTTGGACCAACAGCATCAAGATGAAAGCTTTCATTAAAAATCTTAATTATGTTTCATAGTCCTAGATGAAACAAAAAAAAATAATTTGAAAGCTTTGTTTCCCATAAATTTTACGTGGCATTTAAAAAGAGAAGTGCTTTCCACCAAACAAACAATTGCAGAAGCACTCTTTTAGGAACACACTTTTTCAGCACAGCAGCATGGCCTGTCGCTGGGCTGGTGACACAATTTACAGAGAAGTGACAAAGCCAGAAAGACCTGCATTTCATGAATGACTGCTCTAGCAGCTAGGCTGTTCAAGAGAAGACAAATGATACCAGTAACATTGCTGGGATGTGCAAATGAAAATATAAACAGCATCCACGAGCCACGTGCGCCTTGAATTTGGTGTAGACCACACTGCCTGTGCTATCTTCCACTACATGTACATGTGGGGAAGACTTGTTGTTCTCTTTGGTGGCAAGCGAGGACTACGATATCATTGGAACTACAAATTAATAGCACAACACAAACTAATACAGGCCTGGCAAGCATTTATGAAGGACAGAGAGAGAACTGTTCACCTGTTCCTCAGTTTACTCAAGCCAGTTAAAGCTCATAAAAGGATGCTTCACCCCTTTTCAGGCTTTGCTGTGCTTCCATTAGGCTGGCAGCAGGTCCAGACACCCACAGACCCAGAGGGCAAGGTGTTCCACAGGCATTGGGGCAAAATTAATATGTCTAGGCATTTGTAGTGTTTCTGGGGTTCTCAACATTTCTACCACACAGAGAGAGCAGGCCAAAGAGGTACCCAAATGCTTTGTGAAAGACATCCACATCTTCAGCTGCATCCAGTTGAGTTTTTAATTCATTTGGCCATAAGTCCAAGCACTTCCTAAGCATTAACTCAGTAAAAAGAACAAAACCCAAACTGCTTCTGTAGTCAGCAATAACCAAAATGAGAGAAGTTTCTGAATAAAGGACTCTGCGTGACCAAGAGTCTAGGAGACAGAACATCTCAGTGCATCCATCACATGGAAGGCAATTATGGGAAAGCAATCTGTAGCACTTGCTGACAAATAATAATTTAGGAAATAGAGAATAAAATATACCCTACTTGGGATCATAAACTGTAGTTTCACTAAGGGATTTTCATGGTGTTATTATGTTTGAGAGACAAGCTCAAGTGGTTTAAATAATAGAAAGAAGAAAATACAACTTCCCCTGTGCTATGTCTCAAAGCACACTTCTGTGTATGTTATATATAGGGCAGTCTCACTCCAAATACATATGAGATTTTCTATTTCATGTTCTGCAGATGATGTTTGCAGCTCTGTGCAGGTGTCTAATTTCCAACCAATCTAAGACATTACACCAGGGGCAGCATAAGGTTATAGCAACAAGCCAGTCAAAAAACAAATTATTCAAAGACTGCTCAAAACAATACTGTAATTCTATCCACGGTGCAACCTTTGCTTTCAAAGGCTAGAGCAATATGTTGCTCACTGGACAAGGTTTTAATAAAAACCAACAAAATTTAGTTGAGATATTCTTGCACATCTTCAAGCAAAAATAATAAATATTTCACTCTGCATGAGTGCCAAATGAACAAACATTTTTAATTTCTCTGCCTCAAAAGGTAAAATTAAGTAGCAGTATAAGTCTGCATCAATATCTTGCTTTTGGATAAAGAGATGATAGGTGAAATACAATGTTTTTACTGCAAGATGGTGACACATGTGAGGCACCTTGGCCTAGAAACTGAGATAATAGATTTTCTTACGCAGCACTTGCAAGAATAGGAATAGATGATTAAAGACTTGTGAATTATTTAAGAGACATTCTGCTCTTCCAAGGAGTCTAGATCCCCAACTCCATCAGTGCTCTTCCCGTTTATATGACCCAGACATCTATGCTACAAAGTGTAATATCCCTTTACAAAAGCCTCTGAAAGAAATCAAGTGCATATGGAATAAAGTTCCTCCAGTGGATTATTAACTGACTGAAATGTAGGTGATAAAAGTAAATAACAGATTGCCAGTTTTTGGCAAGAGAAAATTGCCAGAGAAAATATTGACAAGGAAGTTAGATACATGATTATGCTGAAAGGGTAGTTGAAAATGGAGTTAATAAGGCAACAAAACCTATCATATTACCAAAATATTTGGGGAGGTCAATTGTAAGGTCAATTGACTGAAGAGCTGCAAAAGGATTTCACAGCAAGTCAGAGGGGACAAGCAGCAAAGGAAATCTTGCGTTAACACACCTATGCACACACACACCAGAAAAATAAACATGACCCAAAGGATGGTCTTTAAATCAGCACTCCACAAAAAGATCTGCAAGCCTTGTGGCTCACTCTCTGAAATGTTCAAGAGTAGGCAGAAAAATATATACCATACTAAGAATTTCAAGGAGAACTGAGAACGAAACAACAAAAAATTACTGTTATATAGCAATAGAAATCTATGAGGCACAAACATCTTGAATGTTGTAGGCAGCTTGGCTTATCCCACTTCGAAAGCAACAGAGGCAAACTAGAAAAGATTTTTAGCTCAGAGAAGGGCAAAACTCAGGTCAGAGGTTCAGAAAGACTTCTGTATAAAGAGAAACTGGATAAACTATAACTCTTGTACCTGGAAAAGAAATACCAGGAGCAGAGGTTGGAGGCGTATTATGCAGTTCCACAAAGACACAAAGCTATGAGCTATTTCTGACACTCCAGCACGTACGGGACACAACCACAGAATCTCACAGAATGTTTGAATTAAAGGAGACAGGTTTTTTCACATGATGTGCAACTACATTGTGGAAGTCATTGCCATGAGATGCTATGAAAGCAAAAGAAAGACTATAAACCATGTAAAAATAGCTGGTTTTAGGTAAAAGCCTGAAGAAGTCCTTTAAAAACATTAGTCTACGTTTGTACTCTTTGCTAGACATCCAGTACTGGGCACTGTCAGTTAGAAGGTACCAGACTAAATGGGCCGTCTATTTTACCTGGCGTGGTTGTTGCCATGGTCTTGCATTTTTATACACATTAAGGGTTAAATTCAGCCTAATGCCTTCACTCAGGAGTTTTGCCAAGCATACAAATTCAGGCATTTTGCCTGTTAAGCACTGTGACTGGAATTAGTTAAATCCAACTTTGTAACAGACACAGTGCTTAAAATTGTCACTGCTGTCCTCAGCGCAAGACTGTCATCAGCACAATCTCTTTTCCCCCTAGTCTTTGGTCCTGAGGTATAACACTAACTGAAGAATTCACCCTTGCTCTCCTACCATATCTCCTGATACTGATGAGCAAATCCAGAATCTTTGCTTGACAGTAGCATTCAAGTTTTAACATGACAAATCCATCCATTGAAAAAGGCCGCATTGGCATTGATCCTGAATTAACAATAGTACACCCAAGTACAACCTATAGTTGTTCTACTATTCTGTTTTTGCAGAAATTGTATTTTAAACACTCAAATACTGAGAACATCTAAAGGCAAATCACATACAGGGAACATGAACATTTAAAGTTGATTAATATACATTGCTTTGTGGTAAGAATTTCCAGAAAGAGTTAGCTTTTACAACCAGACTCAGATGCTATTTACTCACCTAAATAATTATTAGGTTTTCAAAGGAGCTCAGCACTTAGTGTGCTGAAATCTTTTGAAAACCTGGTCATAATAGTCACAATGGGAACTGAGCTCTTTTGAAAAACTAGTCACAGCTGAGAGTGCCAAGCCAGCAAGAGCTGGATCTCAGACAGAAAACTTGCATCATAACATCTCTTGAAATACTCTGCAATGGTTGATGGGAACAGATGAGCACCTACTCTACCCTCTGATTGCAGCCTGAATCAGATGAAAAACCAGTTGTGATTTTTCCATTATATTGATTTCCCAACAGGAAAACTGGGTTCCAAAAATACTTTTCTGAAGAAGATATTGATTTTGAGGAATCGGTTTTGTTTTCCCTCAGAGCATCATTTCCATGCTCTGCAGCTCCCAGGACCTCCAGACAGCTTGTGCTTCCCAGCTTGTGGGTCCACAGAAGCCAAACTGCTGAGTAAGAAGAAAATCTATTTCTTAAAAATTGTGATTCTGTAGAATTTTGCCTAATGGGTACTTGGAATGGAGGTATCAGTGATCATCCTGGCCTCTGTAGCCCCATAAACTCTGCAGCTCTTCACGCTTTCAGATTTCTAGTTCCTTGGAGCCTTTATGCTCACAAGATGTGTTCTAGTTGCCTAGGAGTATGCCTCGTGGTATCCCTCATGGCTGCCAGATCCTACTTCAGAAGGCCACAGCACTCACTAGTCCTGGACATGCAAAGGTATCTAAAGATACACTAGATGCCCGTTATTTAGGTAACTTGAATTGCTCCAAGCCTTTCTGCTCCTCAGCACAGTTTGAGGCAAGCTACTGCATTTCTGAGGTGTCCAGTGTGCCAGGTAGGTGCTTTAACCAGCAGGCTAGGTAGAAAAAGGTGAACACTTTCATTTTGTTCTGTAGTAAGATTTCTTCAACTCAGCCTGTGAATACTTACATTCTGAGTTGGAACAAAACAAAATTTTTCAAAATATTTTCTACATGAAGGAAAAGGTTAATTCTTACAGGTTCTCGCTATATGCTGCAATGGAAGTTTGGAACTCTGTAAACAGAGTTCTCTGCCTGGTTCTTCTCAAGCACAAATTGTAAGAGATATGAAGACTTACCTACCTACAATTAGACAAGAAAATAAGAATTTGCACTCAAAAATAGAGTTTCTAATTTATAACCCCTACATAACCTAGTTTTTCTCTCTTTAGGTGAATACACTGTGTTACTGCCTCTAGTTGCTGAACCGGGTAATCCTCTTGCAGAGGGCATTTAATTTTGGACTCTTCATACTTCTAAACACTTCATCAAAAACTGTATCTTTCTTTTCTTTTTTTAATGTATTGTACATATCCAAAACGTATCTATATTCGTAAACGAGGAGTTTGAAGGGTTCTTCACAAGTGCCTTCGTAATTCTGTACAGACCCTTGCTATATATGAGCCCTTGAAGAGGTTTTTCCGCATACGCGTGCTCAGGCTAATCTCATTGCTAGTTACACTAACTTTACATTTTTATGCTTATTAGACTTTCCAGTGTGTTTAACACAAAGTATACTCATTTGAGCATAGCTTTTGTATAATTGGAAAGGACCTCATATGTTTATTCCATCACAACAAGGAAAAAAAAAAAAAAAACCACTTTCTAACAACATTTGGTCTCCAAGATAAAAGGTACAAAGCAGGTTCTTTTAGATGGGACTTCAGTAGATGGTCCTGTGTATTTGAAATCACTCCAATTTTTTTTTTCTTCGAGTGTATATACAACACTTACATACTCCCTGGCAGTCAGGGGAAAGAGAATGATTCCCCATGTGCCTGGTTTTTGAGATGCAGTGTTTGTTTGTGGAAGTATCTGGATGTATCTTCCCCCTTTACCTCGTGTCCTGTGTATTCGCTGCAACTAGATGAATGCTTCCAAACCTCTCCACCATATAAAACCCATTCATCATTCTAATATTGTCATAATCACATTCTATACATTTGTTTTATATATTATATATTTTTTAGATATTTGTTTTATCTATTCATTTTTATGTGTTTATTTATGCCCACATGCTTTTAGACTTTCTTTAGAAAATCGGTACACCTCAATCCAGTAAATGCATTCACACTTCCATGCCCCGGCACATCTCCTAAGGGCTGCAGTGGGGTTACCCACGCAGGCTCTCCCAGGGGGGATCATGGGGACGGAGGAGACCCTTTCAGGTGCTGCTGCTTGAGGGTTGGAGGGGGATTGAAGCCGTGGCTTGGGCTCTGCTGCCCTCCGGTGGTCCCGCGGGAAGGGTCCGGGGCTCGGAGCCCGGGGGGATTGCGACCGGTTGTCCCCCCGGTTCCGCCCCCGCTGCAAAACAGACCCAGGAGAGGGCAATCCGGCCCCCGGCGATGCCAGGTAGAAAGCCTACCCTTGTCTCTCCCCTCCCCAGCAGGCTGCGGCAGGAAAAAAATAAAGGAGAAAAAATGATAATAAATGAATGCACAGAACTGAAGAGGGATGGAAGATGCTGGTGGAGCAGCTGCATTTGATTCTTCAGCATGAACTTGCACGGGAGGCATCATCACCCCAGGCGTCACTTTTGGATGTGCTGACTCCCACCCATAGTAAAAGGCAACCAAACTACAGAAAGGCAAAAAGGAGAGAATTCAGAAGGGAGAGCGGTTTGTCTGCATCTTCAAGCGGCAGAGCCAAAAAACACAGCCTGAGCAGTGGTTTGCAACCTTCACTAGCCCACAGCCGGGTGACATTAGCCAGACTGCACCACACTTGGCTCTTCCCAGCAATATCAGATGTCCCAGTGGGCAACTTGTTGCCCTTGGGTCATGGTTTAGGGATTAGCCTGCTGCATACCCACACAGTGTTATTGCCCCCCTAGCAAAGTACATCACAGATCCCTTTAGCCTGCTGTAAAGCAGGGCAAGTTTGTATATCATAGGGAGGAAGACAATGAAAGATAACATTGTGTTATTCTATTTGTGGAAATTATGCCTTCTGCAGGATTTTCTTTCTCAAACAAATTTTGAGATGGCTTTTCCTAGACAAGATAATTGGCTGAAATCAATTCACTGTAGCTGTAAACACGCACATTTGGATCATGTTATAAAGGCTGCATTTAAAAGAAAGACAAAAAACCAACAACTGAGCAAAGGTTGATTGTTCCACATCATTATCTGCAATTCAGTTCTATTACTAGCAAATTATTAACTATATTAAGCTAACTTTGTTTAAGTCCGACTAGTCAAAACAAAAGCATTACTACGAAAGTATACAAGCTCTACGTAAACCAGAATTACAGCAAACTCTCTGCATTGTCTAGAGCAAGGAAGGAAGTCAGCAGGTAATAACACCACAGTAATAACACAGCCTCTGCTGCTTCCCCCAACTCCACAAGTTCCTTTCCCTTATGGTGCCTGGGGTTTCCAAATGGCCCCAGTCCCACCACGGCCAACTGCTAAGTTCCGAAAAGCCTGTGCTGCTCACTGTCCTGCTTCTCTGCCATGGGATTGGAGAAATCAATGTAACATTTACAGCACCAGAAATACATGATCTACAACCCTCAGTCCATCCCAAATCCTGGAATTTCAAGGTTTTCCTGATATTTCGTCCCTATACACTGCAACCTTATCAGAACTGCAGAAGTACCAGACACACACACACAAACAACCCCAGTCTCCTTCCTGCCTGGATGTTTATAAACTGCAGAATAGTTTCGCTTGAGAATTGCCATCAAGATCCATTTGAGCCACCTTCTCATCTTGTGGAAGCCCATTATTTGTCCCTAGTTTCCTATATCCTTTGATCGCATCTTAAAGCTGAAGCTTCTTACATGCTGACATTACACAAACAGGCAGATGGTAATTCAAACTACAAGTTTATTTTGGTGTCTTTAATCCAGTGGCTCATAACTGTGATTCATTTTATTCCAAATCTGTGCAAGGAATATGTGTACATTTATAATCCATTAAATATGAGACTTAATGATTCTGGAAAGTGTTATGTCATCAGGAAGAGCCATAGTGTTCAAAAAAGTCAAGATTTTGTACCCGGGCAGTAACTTCTGTGTTTTTTCATGCCATTAGCTGGCAGCAACATGAGGCCAGAGTCTATGCATGGTCCATCAACAACTACAGTGCAGGTGATGCAGAGCAGAGACACGGACACCAAGATGGCTTTAGTATTCCTCTACACCACCCACACTTCCAGGTCCAGGTTATTAAGTCTTTCCCTTCACCTTCATGGCACCGCCACCCAGGAGCCTGCCAGCTTCATCACCCTGTACATCTTGGCCTGCCTGTCTCAATTCCCACACACGAGGAATGCTTCTCACAGACAGGACACTTACTTAGAAGTCCTTTATCCTGCTGGACCTACAGGGCATAGGGCTTTACCTATGGCACGAGCATGACTTCCATTTTTTAAGCAGTATGTTACTATAACATGAAAGGGCAGCGGAGGTACCTGTGAGCAGCCCCTGATTTTGAGCATGGTGCCGATTTATAGGTTCAGCCTTACCACTCCCCAACCTCACACCCCCTCAAAATTAGTAGCAAATAACACAGTGTCCAACTTAGTGCTGTGTACGCTGCTCTCCTCCTGTCTCCCTAGCAAAGCCCTCTCTGCCACAGCCTCGGCTAGAATGCCTTTTGTTTACAATTTCACCAGCTGAAAGACTCTTTTGAGAACAAAAAAAAAAAAAAAAGAGGGGAAAGAAAGAAAGCTGAAGAGGCCACTATGAGGATCTAATCTATGGCTAAGACCACCCCTTGACTGGCAGACTGCATTGCCATCAGCTGTATGCATCATGAACGCATTCGGGTTTAGATCAGCTGTCTGTGCCTTCTCCCTCATTAACATTGATAAAAGCGATGGCCTCTGCCGGGCGCACGGCATTCCTCAGCATACCAGCTGCAGCTCTATCTTAATGCATCCTATGGGCTTGGAGAATTAATTAGTTCTGATAGTCACCATGTTTCAAAATGATGGCTGTCATAACCCCGCAGATAAAATTACACACCCCTAGAATTTTCCACATTGCCCATTCAGACTCTCCATAGGCCACCGTTGGCCTCCTCAGATGTATGGCACTGGAAAGATTTAACTTGCCAAACCTTTTTTTTTAATCTCTTTGTTATCTTCCAATTAAGTCTGTGTTAATCAAAGGCAGTATTTCCCAAATATTCCCCCACCCCTTCCCCCAAGCCTCCTCCTAGGCAACTTGATGGTTCGTGCCCCCCTTCCTCCCACCTACAATTAGCATTCAGACGTCTCTCTTGGCAGAGCCAAAGCCTCCCTCTCCCTAGGAAGCTTTCTTCTTCTGAGCACATTTTATCTTTTTCTACCCCTCTGCAAGGTGCTTTAGCCAGTTTCCAAACAAAGAGCAAAGTGACTTTCCTCAGACATGTGGAGCCTCAAACTGTATTCAGGCACCCGAGACAGTTTTCCTGCTGTGACCAGCTCTAAAACAGAAGTCACATACAGTAAAAAACAGTAAATCATTTATTTTCTGCTGCTTACTTTCAAATTACTATGAATATTAAATGTAGCTCAAGACTGCCATCACCCTTGACAGTCTTTAAGAGCTCTCTAACAAGGCTGCTCCCCTAAGAGCGGAGCTGAGCTGTAAGTAGGGTGGGAGGTACCAGAAAAGCAGTACCAGCTCTTATTACTCAGAGCTCATGAATGTTCAGGCTGCAATGAGTGCTCTGCTTCAAAATCTTCATATTTCTTTTTATTTCTTCCTCTAAAATGGTGAGTTTGTCATATGACTATTTGTGAAATGGCTGTGAGCTTTACACGAGTCTCCGAGAGCTCATCGTATGCTGTTCAGCCATCTCTGGTTGAGAGCGCTCCGTGTTCAGAAAGTTCAGGGGAATGCTACACAATACAAGTCATGTAGTCAATAATCAATTTTAAAGGCTTTAAAATGCAAGAAATTATGTGGTTATCAAAATTATGTAGAGGAAGGTGAGTACTGCAACCATCATGTCTGTGTCTCCACTAGCCTTAATTCACTTTTTCAGGTGACTTCACGCACCATATGCTCAGCTCTGAGAAAGAACAATTAGCTTATTGTAACACTGAAATAAATTGCAGCACAAAACATTGTTGTCAAAAACACCTACATAAATAAACCATTGCATTTTTTCTGGTTGGTTGACATTTTCAGAACAGAAATAGAAGGAGCAACTCAGACAAAGGCAGACAAAGGTAGATGAAGAAAGTAAAGGGGCAACTTAAAGTAGGAGTGTCCAGTTCAGGAATGCAATAGGAGAACACAGGAAGGCACGAGTGTATGTCACAGCACATGGTATTTGCAATATTACAGTACACACAATGACTCATTAATCTTTTCCCTGGGTTGCTTGCTCCCTGAGAGTTTTCAGAGATACAAGGGTAACCAGCAGCTGAGAGTGACTGGGATATGCCCAGGGAGGCTTGACTGGGCTCCTCCATGTCAGAATGATCCCAGCTTTCAGCTGTATCCTTGCTCATAGTCACTGCCACATTCCTTGCTCTACCTTCCCTCACCTGTATCAACATTATTTTTAAAAAATTCCAAGGGGACCACCTCCACAGACACATTTATGTTTTGATATATGCAATCTAAGGCTTCCCAGATTTTCACCAAACAGTTCCAAGGCCTCTCCAGCAGGATACAGAAAGAGGCACAGTGCAAAGCCAAAATAAAATAACATGCTAAAGCCATGAAAAAGTAAGAGTAGGAAATGCAAGACCACAGAGGTCTCAGTTGAGCTGTATAAGCAGCAAGATAACAAGAACGTGGTAGCTTGCCACCATGACCTTGGAGGAGGACAGAAATACATGGGCTGCACAGCTGGGGCAGGATACAAACATGTCAAGGGCAGGAGCTGGAGGATGACCAAGGCACAGGTTGGCAGAGAAGCAGGGATGCATAGGGTAGCACACTGACAGCTCAAATCCCCACTAGCAATCCCAGAGGTGCACAGACCCCTCAGCACTCTCTGGCCTGAGCACCATCAGGGGAAAGGGAAGACAGATGCAGACCCTAACCTGCAGAGACCATCACCATCATATTCCTAGAAGCAAAAGGGGAAACCTGGCAGACAGGACTTCCTGCCCATGCCAACAGCACAGACAAAGGCTCTGGAGCCTTCCCAAGTGCTGGCCAGGTCACCAGGACAGCCTCCTCCCACACAAAGCAGTATGTCAGGTCCCTGGCTGGCTGTGGGTACACTGCCACTCTGCACAGGCTGCTTCAAGGGCCAGGGTGCCACCTTATCAGCCCCTCGAGTCCCCAGGGAGCCCTGTTCTCTGTGCCAGGTGATGTGTTAGCCTGTATCTCTAACTAGAGTGGGGCAGGAGCTGGCCAGGCAGAGTTATATTTAGAGTCTGGCACAGACTGTTTTTAACCCCCACACATGAGGAAAATCCCCATCACCAACACAAGGAAAGGGTGGCCGGTCCCTCCAGAGCAGGGAAAGCAGTCATATAGTGCTTAGCAGGGAGGTGGCCCTCCAACATGAAGGGAGAGGAAGGAAAGGGAAAAAGGGTTTACTTCACACAAATGCCTATACGGGAGGTATAAGCAGATAACAAGAGAGCTGATGCATGTTGTTTTTTATCTCGATCTACAGGACAGGAAAGGGACATGCTTGATTTACTGCTCCTTTCAACACTGCCCTGTCTGAAGTGGCAACATGCAAAAGGTCCAGCTGACCTCAAGCTGCTGCAGAAGCTGTCAGCTCCTACTGTCACACACGCAGGGACCAGGCAAACATATTTTGTCCAGGTAGTGCAGACTCTGCCCAGACAGCTACCCTGCCCACACTCCAGCAAGGCACAGCTGCAGAAGAAGGAGGAGAAGTTTTACTCCCAAACATCCCACAAATGGGCTATCGTCACATGGGAGAGAAGATCCTCCAGGATTTTGCTCTTTTGGAGAAAAAAAAATGAGCCATTCCTTCCGCCAGCCCAGATTGTACATTGTATGCAAAACCAACGATGAAAGGCCTTGACCTCAGAAAAGAGAACTGGCACTTCTCACGGCCATACATACTCTCAAGCATGTGCATGGCAGCCCCTGGCTGCTATCTTGTCTGAGTAAACAAGAAATGATTTACCTTCCTCATCATATAGCAGAAAGGAACAGGATCTGATGAGCGTGCAGGAAACATCTTGTCCTGCCATCTCCTACCAGCAGTTTTGCAGTACTTGGAGCATATACTAGAAGTAGATGAATGTGTGCATTTCATGAACTCACCACTGAGTCTTTTAGGAAAACAATAGGGAGTTCAAGATAATAGGTTACAACTGCATCAAATATTACATTTGTGGTCCAAAGGCGAACGGCAGTGTCTAGTTGTGACTATAAATAGGAATCTGGGAAAAGGCACTGTGTTTACAGCCACTGTGGACTCTCCAAAAACTTAACCTAGCTTCAAAGCACAACTTTGTATCAAAGCACCCTTATGCAGTGCCTTCAAATGACTGAAAAATGGTAATGTCAGGGGCACAAAGCAAAGCTGGAGAACTGGAGGCAGCCAAATTATCAGGTATTTGTACACGACAGAGGCTGCCCTTACAAGAGTGACCAGAGCAGCAGCAAGGAGCAGCACTAGAAAAGAAACAAAAAACTGAGCAGAAAGAATCTTGATTCTGGCAAATCATCTGTCTACTCATCCCTCCTAGTCATATGCAGGTAACTTAGCTGAGTTAATTTTCCTCTGCTTAGCTCCAGGAAATCAGTCAAATTGATTTAACAAAAATAGCAAAAAGAAAAAAATAATCCTCCTTTTACCCCTTTTTATCAAGCTAACGAAAGCTGGAAGATGTTCTTCTGGCCTCCTGAGATAAAGTAGGTAGTATTTCTCCCAGGACCACATTCAGGGGACCCACCCTTACACTATTAGGGTTGGAAAGCCAACTTGCAGAGATCTGTTGCTCTGCCTTAGATCAGTTGAACAAATGTAACGATAACGGGTGCAGCAGTTACTCCAGCCCCCTATCAGTGCCCACCTAAAAGAAGAAAACATCTACTATCATCGCAGTTCAGTGTCCTTGGTTTTGTACTGACAACAGCTTCAGAGAAAGGGATAAATGAACAAAGCCCCATCAGGATATCCTGTCGTTCAGTAAGGAAGGGTTTATTCAGCTTTGCAGTGAAAACTTTCAGCAAAGTCCTCGCATTTTGGAATTTTTCCTTCCTGCAGACAAGCTTCTCATGCTGAATCCTTCACCAAGACAGGAGCCCTGTTAAACTATTTGCCTAAGAATGCAGAATAAGTAGTATATCTAGCAAACGATCCTTTTACATCAAATTTTTAGTTCTTCTGTCTGGAGGGCTCCGAGGGGAAAAAAAAAAATCCAATTCTTCACAATGGAAAAAAATCCAGTCGTTTTATTCTTCTTGGCTTTTTTGGCAGCAGTGAAGCCATGTTTGACATCAGAAGTCCCAAATGAGGTAAGAATCAGCTTTTTTATTCAAGTAATGAATTACTATTTGTCCGTATTGCACTATGGGGCAGGGGCTGTTTCACTGTTACAGAGAGACTAGTTATAAGATAACAGTCACTGGTGCCATATGACACTGAATCACAACCCAAGAGCTGTGTAATTCAGTCCTCTGAAATAACAGAAATGCATCTGTTTATTCCATATCAGAATTTGGCTCAAATGATGTTTCATGAGTATGCTGAAAATATCTCTAAAAATTGCAAACGGCAAAAGTCTGTAGCTGACTTACTCATAAAAAGCAATAAAACAAAACCATTGGCATTCCTGATAAGTCAAAAGATTAAAGCAAAATTTTTTCTATAGTGAAAATTATCCACTCTACTAACCACAAGGAGGAAAAGCAATTTCAGATAGGCGAGGGGAAATGAGCTACTAGAAATAATTGTATGAATTTAAGTAAAAGATTTGTATACTTTTGGGGATGAGATGCATTTGTCATGTACAAATCCTATGGATCTGTGGAACTTCACAAAATCTGTTTTCCCCACCCTTATAGAGAAGCAGAAAGTATTGGGTTGAAAATCTGAACTAGGAGTTCAACAGCAAGACATGAATTCATTTAAACTGTCTCACAACATGAGGCCTTAAATTTCTGCATTCTAGACAAAAAATACTTATGGAAAAGGAAACAAAAGGATCAGGAGAAACTGTGGAGAGAAAAAAAAAGAGGGAAGCCTCTCAGTTTTGTTTTAAGTGGATTTGAAAACTACAAACAAGTACTGGGAAAAGTGGTATCTTATTCCATCTCAAGAAAAAAATCAGCTAACAAATTATCTTTCTTTTATTTTTCATAATAGCAAAAAGGAAAAATGAGGAAGTGTAAGAAAGTGGAAATAACTCCACAATTTAAAAAAAAAAAATTAGTTTTTATAGCTGGCAGTAGGGAAAGGGTATAAACTATTTTTATTTAGATTTTACCTTTTCAAAATATCCTTGAATTATCTTGTTCCAAAAATTAAATATTGCGGGGTGCCTTTTTATGACAACTTCTGCAGTGAGATCATTCCAGCCACTCCTGAACCCTAATATCATACAAGCCCAGTAGTTTATCCAGACTCTTACTGACTTACCTTGAGCACCTACAAGGAGCAGGGCTGCAGTAAGACACTTGGTTAGAGACTCGGAAAAATCAGCAAACACTGTGAATTTATGACTCTTCAACATTAACAGTACTGATTTGACTCAGTGGAAATACTCATATAGGAGTTATGGTGACCAGACTGCGTGTTTGTGCTGTGTTGGTTCTTGCTCAGGTGCATGAGTCATCTCTCAGTAAGGATGGGCTGTTAACGGGGGCTGCGCTGGTGCTGAGCACCTGGAGTCTGAAAAGCTTGAAGCTTTCAAGCCCTGTCATGTTGGTGCCTGCTAAGGTGGTTTAGTTTATGCTCTAGCTTGAGTTTGTGGGAGCCACCTTAGACCCGAAGCCCAAAGAACTGGCTCAAGTCCAGTGCTCCACCAGCCCTGGGCTCTGCTGGGAGGGCAGGCAGGCTGCTGGGTCTGCTCGGCATAGCACTGCTCGCCGCTGCTTTGCCAAGTGTCTGAGTGAGCTGTGTCCACATTGTACCCACATCTGGAAAAAGGTCTCATTTGTATTTCAGAGACACCTGAAATTTCACTACTGAAATATAACTACCGTATCTGAATATTGCCCAAATCAGGTTTCAACAGCACATTTAGAAAAACTAAAATTTGAAGACTAGACAGATGTTGAAATATACTTATAAACTGGGTAACAACTATCAACCAGAGTCCGTCAGAGCTCATGCAACTTAATCTCCTCATCAGTGTCTGTGATACATCCTCACAGTCTTCACTGCTGACACATGCTGCTATCACAACGCTGAAGGAAGAATAGCTAACAAGGGGAGAAACCACTGGGCTGAGGGCTTCATCTAGGACTACCAGGCTGTGACACATGTACAAATCCTGCCCAAGGTGACAGTGTACTCTCCCAGGCCAACCGAGAGCTTCTGCAATGAGGCTGCAGAATGCCACATGTGCCCAGGAGGTCCAGTGTTACCTGGACAGCACAGAGTTCTATGTGCACATATGTTGTTTCAGAATCCCTGCGCAGAAATACTGAAGGATATCCATCAAGCAACATATGATGGCACAGCAGTGGGCTCCATCTTTGGAAGCTTTGGCTTGGAATACACCCTAGATAGCAAATGACCTGAAGCTTCTGCTGTGATGCTGCTGCACAAAGGCTAATGGTCAATTTGCCAAGGTGGGGAACCTTGCAAGGGGAGTGCACAAGTCCCATTCAAGTGCACAGGAATTGCCTAGACAGGCCAGGTCTGACAATCCCTGTCCAGTCAGACTATTGCCAAACTGGACATGCTCCACAGGAAAGCTGGGGAATGACTCAAGAACTGGGAAACCAGAGTCATAGCAGGGAATTCAAGAAATGCTATTTGTATAGGTGCACAAATAAAATGTACTTTGATCTGGAACAGGCTGCCCAGGGAGGTTGTGGAGTCTCCTTCTCTGGAGATATTCAAAACTTTCCTGGACACATTCTTGTGTGACCTGATCTTGGTATTCCTGCTCCAGCAAGGGGTATTGGACTAGATGATCTGGCTGTAGTCCTCTATCTCAAATGCCAAGGGCTTCCATCCCTTGCTGTGGAAGCTCCAGTTTCAAGAATGCAAATCTGCATTCTTGGACAAGGTCCCTTCCAATCCCTGATATTCTGTGATTCTGTGATCTCAGACTGTAAGCATTCATAGGAAGGGAGTAGTAAAATTGGTAGCAGAACAGCCTTCTAGCCGTTGTGCAAACTGCAGAGGAGCAAAGGCTGAAGACTGAGGCAAAACCATCACAAATTATGACCGACGCAGCACACCATGGTTTGTTTCTCCACAACCAACCATTTCCAAATCAAACAAGTGCTTTCTCAAAGATCTGTTTGTTCAAACTAAACTTAATGCAAGAATCTCCATTACCCCGTATAATTGGTCTTCCTTTATAACCTGGGAAACTATTTAAAATATCGGTAGACAACTATTTAAAAGTTTAAATATTTTCAAATGGATGATGCTGCTAGAACTGGCCCCTACATACATACACACATGCACTCACACATATATATATTGGGTAAGTACAGTTTTTCAAGACAGATATTAATTATTTCCTCACATTGGCCTGGAAACGACTCAGACATTGCCTTAATTGACTACTCAACTGCTTAATTGAAATCCCCTTCAGAGAGTTCTCATCAAATCTACTGTGCCAGACAGGAAGTCTGTTGTGGTCAATATTGCTCGAGTGAGTCAAGACCACCTGAATCGGTCCATACTTAGAGAACAGCGGATAAATAATTACCTTGGAATAGAAAACAGAGCACTTCACAGTGCTTCCTCTCTGAGAATGATGATTTCATTTATTACTTTTTGTGGTTTTTAAAGATCATATTTTACATTAGACAATTTCTTGTTTGTCAATTATGAACTTACTTCTACAAATATCAGAAAGAAAGAAGATGAAGCCAACATTAGATGGAGTTCAGCAAAGACTTTTTGCTTTAAAATAAGTCAGTTGTTTTAGTAGTAGGAAACAGACACTATTTTTGATATATAGATACTTTCAAATCTGTGAGTTCTACAACGAAAAAATACAGTGCCACCAGCGTGACAATACCCTAAGCCTTTTCTCCTTTTTGCTAAGCCATTTGTCAGATTTGCATTCTTGAAACTGGAGCTTCCACAGCAAGGGATGGAAGCCCTTGGCATTTGAGATAGAGGACTACAGCCAGGTTTCCCAAGGTGGGGTGGTTCCTTCCGTGGCTTTCTCTAGTGAAAACAAGCTTTTCTCTAGGCTGCATTTCTCAGTGTGCGCTGCTGGGATCAGGCCCATCACTTCTACCAGATTTCAATGCAAAGCTAGATGCCATTGTTTTATCCCAATTTGAAAATACCAGCCCTAGTCCTTCAATTCAGTGCACTGGTGCTGATAATATGAAACCTGCCTTTTGAGAGGAACAAAGGTTTGTGCTGTGCTGTGTGTGCACAGAGCCACGAGCAACTTCCTAACTTCCTCCACACCCTATGTTTAGTTTTGCCATTGAACAGAGAAAGCATTTGCCAGCACTTGCCTTTCTCCATCCTGCTTTGGGCTTGTGAGGAAACCAGAGCTAGTGCTGCATCTGGAGGCTGATACTGTGCCGGTAACCTGGCTTTTAAGCCTGCTGAACTTCTCATTTGTTAATAAAGCATTGTAAGGAGAAAAATGACACTTAGAAGGGTTTATCCTGCAGTGGTGGGGTATATTTTGTGCAGACAAGACCATTGCAATATGTGGTCTTTTGCCCAGTTTAGCTCCAGAGCAGGGAGTTCCTACTGAACAGTACAGAGCTGCTGGTTGTGAGAGGGAATAAAGCTGTGTTAAATTTTACCTTTTTCAGCAATGCCACTGGGCATACAGTTAAACCAACTCAGAATTGTTTTCCTTCTTTTTCATTAATCTTCTCCTATTACAGATGAAGAAGCAATGTGATCAAAAGCTGCTCATTCGAATGAAAACTGAATGCGTACCTTGCTCTTTAAACCTCAAAACCCAGTGCCCTGCTGGTTACACCAAAATTACCAATGGGACTGGGATACCAGACTGCAGGTATCTCTTCTATCAGAGCTTTTCTCTGTGAATGCTGTTCTCCAAGAATTAGAACAAAGTTAATTAATATTAAAAATTCTGTATTTTATGTAATTTTCCTGAGGAAGATTTACCATTGGCTTTGCCAACTCCAGAACTCAAGTTTCACTCAGAGTGCTTCAAGTCCTGTTAATCAGCAAATGGTATAAGAGGAAAATAAACATAGCTATCTAAAACTTATCAGATTTTCTTTTGAGTGAAATCAAAATCACTTCCTTGTTCATCCTGCATATTGATATGAATGATTATAAATATAATATGGCAGATGTATATTATCATATAAATTATGTTTATATATTATTCCTATCATATTATCATATAAATAACAGAATTATTCTAAATGCCAATTGGAGAGGTGCTGGTGGGGTGAAGGGCAGGAAGAAATAGCTCAAAATTAATTTGAAAACTTGTTTTTAACATTAAAAACTAAAAAAAAACCCACTATTTTAGTGAAAATGTAACTATTTTGATCTTACTTAGCATTTAAAGAATCTTGACAGTAAATTAATTTTAAAATACTCTTTTCAAATCAAACCTTAGGGAAAGCTGTTATATATAGCTTGTAGAAATAAATATATATATATATACTATGCAAAAGAAACAGCTCCAAGGATCTTTTCAGACCTTGTGTTCAATGTATGTTCTAATGAAGAAGAAAAGGCAGATCAATACAACTAAGTTTAAAATGCTCCCATCTGACACTGAAGGGAGAAGAGGAAGTTAAGAATTTCATTTTTCCCCAAAGGATGCTTTTAAGTACTTTAAAGCGGCTCCAACTTCTTTTCCTCAGGTATTATCTAGAAATTAAAGCACACGTCCTTTCTTTTCCGGGATGTCGGCATCATTGTATGAAGGAATTTGAACAACCTGAGTGCTGCCAGGGATACTGGGGCCCAGACTGCATGGGTAAGCTCTATTATTTTTTAAATATAAATTGAGTAGGAGCAAAGGATTGATTTTTCTTCTTTCGGAAATTATTACGATGAGAAGATTGCTCTTCAGAGTTTATCATAGGGGCAGAAATAAACAGCGGCTTTCAATCAAAACTTAGAGGATTTAGAGAAAAACACATATCCAAAGCTTCATTTAAAAAGAAAAATGCATAGAAAATTTTAAGAAAGTTAGGGACACATCACACACACCAGTTTTGAGATCTTAAAAGCAAATAATTCCAAGTTAATGCTTGTAAAATGGCTTTTCATACAGGAGTATCCCCAAAACAGATTTTAAAATGAAAATTTTTGAACTGCAAGGTTAAATGTTCCATTTTAGGTCAAAAATGCCCTCATCTGAGTCTAAAATATTTCCAAATCTCTTATATTCTTTATTTTTGAATGCAAAGACCACCTTTTCTTTCAGCTCAACTTGCAACAGTTTTTTTCTCCGAGATTTTTGAATGTCCAGCAAAGGCTAAACGTCCTTACTGAAGCAGGCGTAATCACAAGTGCCTCTCTTCCCATTCCCACTTCCTGAGGAAAAGCCTTTCAGCATATACACAAGTGCATCAAACATCAGGCTACTGAGTTGGGCATCAAGACCGTTGAGGAAGTTTCCCTACGCAGACAGTGTATCTCCTCCTTTAGTCAATGGGGCCAAGGCCTGGTTCAATGTCTGTGAAGTCCTTTTGTCCACAAAATAGATTAAAAAATATAATTTTAGCCCAAGCTATGATTTAAATACCAGACATTTATCTACTAAAGCAAAATAGTCTTACAGCTACTCTTATCAAAAAGATAGGCAAATGGCTGAGTTTATAGTGTGTGGTCACATCTTCTGAAGATAACCACTTTGTGGTGATTTGCTGTCTTTCCACCAAAGGCAGCCTAAGTACCCAGTAGGAGGAAGGCAATACTACATGTGATTATCATCCTGTTAACTTCAGGGTGCTCTGGGAAGCCACACAAGGGGTATCAGTGTTTCTAGAGAAGGGGACAGCTTTCTGAACCCAAGCCAAAGCCCTGCCTGCAACACTGCAGACAGGAGGCTGCAGAGGCAAGGAAGCCCTCTCTTCCTTCAAACAAACTTCCTGGCCACAAAAAGCAAAGAATCAAGGTGTCAGCATTGTTTCTGCTGTCATTTGAAGGAAGAAAATAGCTCTTTGCATTATCACAATCTCTCTAAGAACATATGGCACTCCTTGAAATGTTTGGAGGAAAGAGAGCCTTTCCTGAGGCCAAAAGAAAAATCCCTGACTAGGGATTTGCTTCACATTTAGCATCTGATGGCAATGACAAAATTAGGTCCTAAATAGCTGTCTGACTTCCTTAATCAATGGTACATGCTGAAACAGAAAGTGTGAATGAAAGGTGGTTTGTCTCCTTCACTCCCTATGAAGCACCCCAAGCCAACAAATTGCATACCCATCCCTCTGAAAAAAGGCATTAAGGAAACGGGGAAAAGCGTATGGCCTTTTAACGCTTCCAGTATCATCCATCCACAGACACCCTACCTGTGTAACTGATGGACTTCAGTGGGAGCTACTCCCTATCTCAGCTCTGGGCAAATATTTGTGTGGCTCCAAAGAAAAGCCTGGGTACCAACTGAAAGGTGTGCTGTATGGGCAACTCAGTAGAAAGCACTGTAATAAAGAAAAAATAAAGTGTAAAGGAAAAAATAAAGACTAAGAGGAAAGATAATAGATCTAATTCTATCAAAATACACATCCTAAAGCACATGATCTTTACAAGTTCTACCCACTGCTTCAGCCTGCAGGGAGTCAGGTGAATAGAAGGAATCCAACATGCTGAATTAAATTTTGCAAGTGCTGAATTAAACACTATGAGACAAAAAGCTGATAGATTTAAGCTCTTTTAGCCTAGCTATAAAGATTTGGCCTGTAGTCTCTGACAGAAGTAAGAGCTAAGCAGAAGCATCCCTTTCTTGCTACTTTTCAAAAAATATCCTCAACAAAAGCAAAAGTCTCACGCCTTCCTGGTCCCAGAGTTGTGGCAGGTGATGATGCCAGCATCATTGCCATCACCACTGCCCCCTGCAGCCCCGCTGGCTGGGGGAAGCACTTTATCTGCCTGACCAAACTCGTGCAACGATATGGTGATTTGTTAAATTTCTGATAAAACTGTCCCTTGGTGGTGGTATCAAAATAAGAGACAAGAGGTAGTGAAGACAAGGGGAAGTGTAATGAATGTCAACTGAAAAAAGAAACTGTCCCATTAGCCATTTTAAAGTATGCTTTCCTAGAATGTATACCACAAAATGAGTTTTCTTGGGATTTCTCTATCTTTACACATTCAATAAAAGCACCAGTGCAGTTAAAATTGCTCCCATTCAGAGTAAATATTAAATGTTTTGAGCCTGCATCAGTCCTAAGGATGAGATTTAGCTATCACACGGTAGCCAGAAAACAAGACTCACTAAAAGCCACTTTAAAGTGTATGCACTTATGACTTTTCCTCATTTCTGGTTATTTCATCTCAATTCTTAATAAATCTTTTAATTTCAGCATGTACAAGAGAAACTCTACTAAAGTCTTCATCTTTAAATTTATTGCTTTCTCACAGGAAGCTTACTTGGATCCAACAGACTCATTATTAAGGAATAAATTTAAAAATATTAACAGATTGGTATAAAGCCAAAGCCTTCACTGAAGTTAGGTGTACACATACACACATCTATTTATTTGCTCATCACTTTGTCCAAAGCAAATTGATTTTCATGAAAACTTCCATATCACTGAAACATTCTAAATCAGGATTAAGTTACTCAATGGGAGCATAAATCCAGCACGGCCCATCTCCACCCCTACAGAACAAACTGAGATTCTTCATAAGCTATAAATCTACCAGAAAGGTACAGCTGAGAACCTGTGAGTGCAGTAGGAGTTTGATGCATTTAGATACCACCTGCATCAGGATTATGGTTACCTAATGGAAACTCCGGTTACAGGAAGGAAAAGCTTAGGGAAGGGAGTTGATAAATCACATCCACAGAGAGGCTGTACAACTCTAAAAAATAAGGATATCCCAAAAGAGGGGAAAACCTGACAGAACAATCTTACAATTATTCTAATGTGCGTTTCCTGTTGGCAATCTTTCAGTAAAAAAATTAGTATTGAAACATCCAAAGATTAAACTATTTTGATTTGGAAATACAACTGTTGTTTCTTATCCTCCCCTGCTAGCTGGGGTTTTCGGTCAGATTCTGTCTCACCTGGTGTGCCACTGCCTGTAGTTATGTTTTTAGCAACCAGACAGTCTGAAGAGCGTAGCACATAGCACACAACTTTTACTAATGATCACAGACCATTGTACAGAAGCGGGTTATGAGATACCTAAATTTCAATTTCTAAGATCACTCAAATCAAACATGACGGTTTTATGGGAAGTGGAAGGGAAGATGAAAAACTTCCCACATAAGCCAAATGCAATTTGTAGGAGAAAGGAAGAGACTGACTTAACCTCATCTAGCAGCAGCTACAGTTCTGACAGCAAATGTTCAGTCAATGAGAGATGCAAATACAAACAGAACAAACAGTCAGGCAAACTCCACTTGTATCAAAAAAAAGTTAACAGTTCAGCATATCTGCAGATAAAGGTGGATCAGCAGGGACAAAATTAATACGGTACTTCAGAATAAGAACAGTATTTTTGGTACAATTTATTGATTACAGTCACTAGCTTAAGCTCCCAATCTGGAGAGGGTGATATTCTCTAGTGGGGGTTGGAACTAGGTGATTGTTAAGGTCCCTTCCAACACTAACCATTTTGTGATTCTGCAATTTCTAGCCTGTCCAGGAGGAGCTGCATCACCATGCAACAGGAGAGGACAGTGCTCCCAGGGTATGAATGGGGATGGAACGTGCACTTGTCAGGTACTGTTTCTTTTAAAAATAGCACATAAGCTCCTCTAAGAAATAATGCATGTTATGTGGTATAAATGCATTAAAGGAAAGTATTTTAGAAATAGAACAGGTGGTCTGCTTGGAGTTCATTTTTTGCTTGGTACTAATCTTCACACTATTATTTCTATAGACTTCAGCATGTTTGGGTGATGTTATTAAAGAGCTTTTCCACCTTGCCTTCCAGAAACAGGTGGTTTGAATAATTCCTCTGTTTTTAAGAGTGTGCTTGTGACTTTTTGCCTGAACTAGAAAGAACTTGTACTTGGGACTAATACTATCAATATAATGTTCCTTTGCTGAGAGTGCAATGTGCAGTGCTTGATAATTTCAGCCAAAAAAAAGACTTTAAAAGAAGACCTCAAATAAATCTTTTCTTCCTCCCCCTCTACTGGTTAATCTTTCAATTACAACAAAATCACATCTGGAGACTTGTAAAAAAGAGGCTGAGTGAAAATTAGTCAGAAAATACAACCCAACAATTGTAAGAAAAATTTAGTGATTAAGCTTGATTACTGATCTTTATTATTAACTTGATATTCAGAACTTCTGGTTTGATTTTAAGTGTAAGAGCTAAAAATTATAAAAAAAAAAAGGTCAAAAAAATAATTCAAAAGACAATGTTTTCTAGATTTGCAGTAGCTGTCTCTGTTGCTGACTGAACCATTGATGTTATTTTCTTTTGGCAGCTACAGATGCTGTTTTCAGACTGCTAGGGATATATCTATATAGGGATTGGTAGAAAACTTTTTTTTCATTTCCAATCTGTAATTTATAGGAAGGCTTTGGTGGAACTGCCTGTGAAAAATGTGCTGAAGATAATTTATTTGGTCCTCACTGCACATCAGGTAAGTTGGAGCTTGCTTTACCAATGTGGGGGAAAGAAGATGAGCAAAAGCTGTATTCAGACACTACAAAATCATAGCGAAATGGGTAGGGGAGTGTAAGAGTTCACCATTAAGAGCTGCTGTCAGCTTCAGGGAGTGCAACAGTGAAAGAAAGTAGTCAGCCACTCAATTCTTTTTTCACAGTGAGGTTGAATTCAGCCCAGGATTGCACAGACAACACTCTCAGTCTTGCACTACAAAAATATCTTAACCTTACCTTGAATTTGTTTGTTACAGCCAACAATCAAGTAAATTAGGGATTAGAATCACCTGTAAACTCCTGCAGGTATTCACCCTAAATTATGGATTTGCATTGACTTGATCTAAATACAGGAAGTTGTTATGGTACTTAAAATATTGGGTAATAATATATTAAATGCAAAATTTATAGTGGCTTACGGCATTTAGGTATGTTTTTAAAGGCATCTACAAACTGGAGCATCCATACTAAGGTATGTGGTGTTGAAATCAGTATATCTGACTCAAAAAAGACCATTTTGAATCAGGCCAAAAGTTCTTCTAGTCTAGCATATTGAAGACCAATAGTTGATTTGTTGGGAACAAGTCCAAGCAGTCAAAGATTGCATTCAAATTGCATTGTTTAAAGGCTCCTGCTGGATCCATCCTCCATAGATTAGCTGCTTTTCCTCTGAGTCCAATTCTGCTTTTGCTTTCCACAATATTCTGTGCCAAGGAGCTCCGTAATCTAGCCAAAAGTATGAAAGAGAATTAATTTGGTTTCATTTTGGTTTGTCACTGGTAAATCATTCCACTGGTTGGCCATACTTCTATTAGAAGAAGCAGAATAAGTGAGGGATCGGAGCTCTGTGCACTATTTAAAATATGTATGTACCATAAGTGTATATATTTGCATAATACTTTCCAGTTTTACTGGAAAATATTCTTGTGGATTTCTAGTATTTTATTTACCTTCCTGCCCCTGCTGAGCATTAAACAGACTTATCAGAAAACTGCCTGAAAAAAATACTAAGAAACATCTCTTTTCTAAGGGGTAGTAGTTGTTTATGGCTAAGTAAAACTGGTTTTGATCCCTCAAAATCTACATAACGTTACTTCTAAAAAGAGTCATGAATAGTCTCCCTTTAAATCATTTGTGCTGGCCTCTACTCTTAGCCTATATCACTGCTGACTCTAAAGCCCTTTTTCCACCATCTGTCCACTGGATGCCAGTGTTGATACACAGAAATGTAACTGAGCCAACAATTTAATGAAAATAGGGTACTTGAGTGAATTCAGTATCACAAATGTAATTATTTTCTAAGAAGTTATTAGAGAACTCAACTGCATATTAAATTAAGCAACATTTTACACTTCAGCTTTTAGATATTTGAGCTTCTCCACGTTTTCTAAGCTCATATAAACACTGCACATTTGTGACTTAACTGCTTCTCAGCAACACATTAGACATTTCGGGGTTTTATATTATGACTTCTAACATAGGTAGACCCTTACTAGTTAGTGTAGTTGTTTTGCATGAACGCAGGATATGTTTGTAAAGGGAAGAGGATACACCACCGCAACTTAAACATGAAGTTACCAACACATCTATATATCTTGGGGACTTTTCCAAG
The DNA here is from genome assembly GCA_013400555.1 of Jacana jacana. Taxonomy (NCBI): domain Eukaryota; kingdom Metazoa; phylum Chordata; class Aves; order Charadriiformes; family Jacanidae; genus Jacana; species Jacana jacana. Next base: position 50,412 of record VZTM01030791.1, on the reverse strand, counting down.
TGTAACTAAAGGGCCTTTTTAAAAAGCATCATTACCATAATTGAAACGGGTATAGCTGCTATAAAGCTTTTTAAGTACACGTAAGGCTTCAAAAAACAACTTATAAAAGGGTCTCATAGTTGCCTGGACTTTGCATACAGCATCTTGTGCATGTACTGTCACAAGGTTTATAAACTGAAATGATAGAACACAGGAACAGTACCAGAAAAAAAACTGAGATCTACACAATACATAACTACCCTTGTAAATAAATAAATTCTATTGAGGGCGGGAAGGGAAGGGGGAAGCCAAGAAACTCATCTCATCTGGAGTTTTTTCAGAGACAAACCAAATTGAAGCAAAAATGAATAATCTTATAACAGTTGCAAAAAATGCTCTCTGTTACACTTTATATTTAATTTTGGCTCAAATTATACAAGTTTTATGGTATGAGCAACTAGTCAGTTTGGTGTTTATAGCATGTGTCCTGAAGGTTTTCAGGCCCCAGGTTATTAACAGCCTGCAAAAATCAGTATGTTATTTACTGATGTAGGCAACTGTGAGTATTGATCTTCTCATTAATGGAAGCCTATCAGTTCAGGAGCTCAGCCGTTGTTGGCCAAGACGCTATTTGCTATGGGTAACCACTAACGATGCCCTTCAGAACACCATTATTATTCAGTAAAGCCAATCCATTTCTCTATATAGTTTGCAACTGCGTTCATGGAGTATGCAACAGTGGAATTACGGGAGATGGAAGATGCACTTGCTTGTCTGGATACAAAGGGCTTAACTGTGATCAGCGTAAGTGGACTATTTTCTGTATAAGATATATTCAACAGCTCTGATACAGTTAGAACTGCCAAGGATGTCCGTAAAATTAGTCTCAGATTAATCACTCTAGAGCAATCAAACAATCACTGAACCTCAAACCCTGAGCGTGAGCTCCCATAACTATTATCACCATTTCAGTTGCCAGAAAAAACGATGACATCGATGAGATCAATGGTCTCTAGTTCAGGCATTCTTTGATCTAGCAACCTGCAGAATGCAATGTCTCCTGGCACAGTATGCAGCCACAGCTTAACCTGTCGCACTCTGTCCCTCAGCAATAGCTGAATGTGAGGCCTTGCGGTGCCCTGCAAACTCCAGATGCACTGCCTCAGGTGAGGATGGAAGGCAACTGCAGTGCACATGTCTGCCCAACTACCACAGGGATGGTACACAATGTGAACGTGAGTAATTTTCATGCCCACCAAGTTATTTGTATGCAGCATCCTTGGTACTACAGTTCAGACACTGGGTGTGCTTTTCAACCAAATCTCACTACCTAGTTATTTCTTGGGTTAGCATCACAAAAGCAGTCTCATGCACAAACTGGATACCTAAACTAAATTCTAAAATATGTTTCAGAAGCACATCAGTCCGATTTCTAACAAGCTTTAGTCTGTACAACCAGACTAATCTAGAAAACCCCCTTGAAACAGGTAGTACGGATAATAGGCCAACAGCACTTACAAATTCATTCCTATCATGTCCCGCTACTCGCTAAAGTTCAGCCCCACAGTTTGCTTCCATAGAAATCAACAGCAACCAAGGGCTTGGTGGCTCAGCTTCATCATTAAGCACAAACTCTACAAACAAGTAAGGCTCATTTGAGCTTTCCCATTTTCATTTAAAAAAAAACAAAAACAAAAACAAAAAACTATTAGTATCTCAGCTAGAGGTAATAGTCCACCTTAAAGTTGTCTTGATAGGCTCCTCAGCTTGCCATTGAATGCTCAAATTAACTATACTACAAGACTTCAGATTTTCTTTACTCACATTACGTCTTACAGCACCAGGTCTTCCTTCCAGACCAATTGCAATGAAGAAAATATCTGTATCTGATGCTGGAAGCCCTAATTAGTAACTGTTGGCTTGAATCAGGCCACAAATACATTACTTATTATCCTGTCTGGGACTATTTACATCCAATCCTCTTGGTCCTAACTATGGTGTCATGGTCTCTGGACAAGGTTGAACACCACCTAAGAGTAAGACATCAGAAAGCTACTCCTTGGGAAACGTGTTGTTTTTCTAGTAGGCAGCACAGACAAGAGAGAGAGAAAAAAATTGCAGCAACCAGCAGAGATGAAGGATGCTAATATCCCCACCTCTCTTGGGTGTTGCATTTATGCAGTCTATGTGGATGTTGCTCCTCTGTCTCAGCACCTTTAGACACTGGGGTCATCTATGGCTTAAGCCAGTGTCCTTTACTTTTGACTGGCTGGGAAGCAGAGGACAAACAGCTCCAGCACAGCTAAGTACATAACTGAGGATAGTAATAGCTGCACCAGATTCTGCTTGGAGGTGATGTTGCTTATAGTCAATTTGAGCACATGAATACGTGTGTGCATGCATGATTTCACAGTGGAACAGGAAAGAAGCTTTGAAACAGTGAATCTGAACATTGCCAACTCTCTCAGTCCCAACTGAGAGGGAAGACGGTGAGCAGGTACCACCTTTTAGGTGAGTCCAGGGCCTGACACCTTCCAGCTACAACTTGTGCTTGACCATATCCTACACTGGATACAAAGGTGTGAGAAGGTGTTCTCCAAGCATTGCTGGACTATAAACAAGATCCAACAATGCCATTGACTTGAAAAAAGGTGCTCATGGAAATAACTAGTGAGCTTCCAGTCCAGTCCTGAAACTACAGCAGTGTGGAAGACTCAACTAAAGGACTCGCTGGCCAGTTTTCCGCGTAGCTGAATGGATGACATTATATTGTTTAATTACCGGAAAGAAAACAGCAAAGGCCTATTGTATTGAGAAATATTTTCCAACTGATCTAACACGTGCTTAAAGCTTGTACAGACATATCACCTACCTGACCTTCTCTGGTTAAAATCCACCAGAGAACAGAGGAATAGTTGTGATATTTTAATGAGCACATTACCTGGTTTAATCTGTTTATAATTCAGTTTGCCAAGTTAAGAGATCATTTCTGTTCAAAAGAAAACAATTGGTTGCTACGTTAGCATAAACACATTCCTCCCCTCTGTCTTCATGCCGCCACTGTACTTCAGACTTGGCTGTTATGGGAAGTTTAGTCTACCCAGGCTTTGTTTGCCATGGAGGTGCCCTGGCAAATCCTCATCTTCAATTTCAGAATAGTAGGTGATAATTTGTTTACTACTTTTTTTTTTTTTCTCCACAAGCTATCAATCCATGCTCTAAAAATATCTGTGATCCTGATGCCGACTGCATTTACCTCGGACCGAATCAACACAACTGTACCTGTCGAGAAGGTTTCAGAGGAGACGGTCAAGTCTGCTTACCCATAGACCCTTGCCAAGCAACATATGGAAATTGCCCTCCACAGTCTACCATTTGCATATATGACAGTCCAGGAAAGGTTAGTGTTGAACGGTTGCCCCAGACATTTCCTGTGTCAACTGCCTAGGAAGAAATGAATGCTTTCTCTCCAAAAAGGAGACATAAAGGTATGGGAAGAAGCCTCAGGGAAGCCAAGTTATACTCCTAGGTTTGGCATAAGCCCTACCAGCAACCAGGAGTGAGTCTCTTTACCTCCCTCTCTAGGCATCTATTTGGTGCTTTCCCCTCTGAAAATGGAAATGGCAATAGTGTTCTTTTTCCAGAATATTTTGGCTCAGATTTGCCTCCCCAGGCTCTGAAATGAAGTTTCTCCCAGTAAAACCTTCTCTCTCTGACCACTGGGGGCTTGAAGGAACAGCAGGTTCCTTACAGAGGTATTTGCAGATAAGTGCCTACAGTGAATGTATTTAGGAAAGAAGTAATCTGGGTCTTTAAGGAATATCAAAATCAAAGGCACCATATAAAGGCTGCATATTATTCCCACTGTTTGGAACCAGCTCAGGTTTCCGTGAAGAGCCAAAAAGGGAGTCATTTATCCAAGGTCATCCTGTGGTTCGCGTTCATATAAGTGCTGAAATGCCTTACTTATTAATAATACGCACAGGCACTCGTTTTGGGAGGCAGTGGGCTGTGGGAACAGAGATAAAATATCTGACTTACCCACACTGATTGTAAATGTTTTCTAGTCACAGAACCAAGTCTAAAGGGCTTTAAGTGAAGGAAATTTACCTGGAAGTCAGTGATTTTCTGGAGTGGATAAAACCTAGAATTGAGTTGTGTAAACATGGATAAGTTTTATACTTGTATCTGAACTCACCAGGTGATTAACTAAGGTTTTGGAATGTCATTGTCTTTAGATCCGAGTTCCAGCAAGTATGTTGTACACATCTAATTTTTCTTTCCCATCCTTCTGATTTAGTCCCACTGTGAATGCAAGGAGCATTATACAAACTTCGTACCTGGGAAAGGATGCAGCATGAAAGACATCTGTGAAACAAACAACACCTGCCATAAAAAAGCTAAATGCTCAATGGCCGCACCAGGACAGATTATGTGAGTCTTTTTGCTTACCAAAGCTTTCACCCAGTTTCTCCCTCCTCTGCCTCATAAACAGGTTGCTAAAACAAATCCAGTGGATGAACACCTCCTGAATTTATCATTAGTGTTTGCGTTATCAAGGACAAATTACAAGATTTAATGGGGTAAGGGTCAACCAATTAGCATCATGTTTGGTTTCATCAGTCCAATTGATAACATCTATTAAGGTTTACTTTTATAGCACTCAGAGGTCATTGCTACACTAGTAAATAAAAAGGACCAAGACCTCTTTTCTGTTCCTCAGGGCAAGCAGCATGGTCTGGCTCACAGCTAAAGTCTCGTCTTCCAAAACAGAGTAACTGCCTCTTGGCAGAGGTCCCTGGCACACACTATCCCTTCAACTGTGTTTGGGCACTGCCTGGGAAAATGCTCCTTGGTGTGGGCCAGAAAGATGCCAGGCAGCACGCTAAAAATTAATCAGCATTAATTATCATGGAGCAGCTCTGGAGCCCTGTCTATTTTTAGTAGGGAGTCTGACCTCCATGCCATGAAGGCAACACCAACCTCGGCAGATTCCTCAAAGACTCGAGACAAGCATGTGGGAAACTGCAAAACCTCTGGCAGAGTTTGTTTTCCTGCACAGAAATTTGCTACACAGATCTTAGGAAGAAAGTCACTTTTAGCACTGAACTTAAAGCTATCTTAAACCGAACAATTTGTATTAAATGTTTCTATAGCCCATTGATGACTAGTACTGGGTTTAAAGAACTGTCCCTGAAATGTTAGTTTTTAGGAGCTGACAGCTTGAATGTGACTATAAACTGGGAACAAATTACTTATCATATAGGTCTATAAAAGACAAAGTGTTCACTCAGGAGAGTATTCTTGTTGCCAATTCTTGCTTCATCACACAGCTTTCTCTTACAGTGTAATATCAACATCACTTTTTTGTAAACTATTATGCATTTCAAACAAGTATATCTAGAATATCCCCTAGTTAATTTTTAGAGTGTACTATACTAGTCAAACTGCACTTAGTAAGTATACTTAGAAAGTATACTTACACTATACTTTCTGTAGAATCACATAGTATACTTCCTTGCTGCACAACATGAGTTGAAAATTAAAATCAAATTCCACATCACATAAATCAGGACCTTTCTTTCCCAATGTGTCACTGTTTCACTGCTGCAACTCAATTTTTCGACAGCTGAGGAAGCTGTGAGTTGAGAATTTTACAATGACAAAATTAAAAATTCGTGACTGGAGCGGAAACAAGTAATCCAAATGTTTTGCACATCATTCATTCAGTGACTTTTCACAGTAAAAAGAAATACAGAAGAAAGGAGAGATTCAAATAAAACTAAAACTATTTAGCAAAAAAATTAAACTCTACTGAACAGTTTCCAACTAAGGAAAATCCATTTATGATAGAGAAACTTTCCAAAGAAAAACATTGATTGGTAAATGTGAGCACAGTAATTTGCTTCTGATAAGTGACAGACACTGTATTTTGGCTGCATCTCATTTTAAACTTACTTGGGAGGGCTCTTGTACAGCACAAAGCTGTAACAGAGGCCACAAGCCTGCATCAATTACTTTCTTTTGGTTTTGGTTTTGTTTTTATTAAAGACGAAGTTGCACTGCTGGCTTCCTCGATATAGAGCCACTTCTGCTTTCTCCAGAATCAAATTACCTGTACAGAAATAAACCTCTTAGACAAATACGTAAAGACAAGTATTTAGTGTGTGAACATAACAACCTCCTGGAAAATCAATAATTTTTTCTGTTCCCATATATATCTTTCCTAAGTGATCGCTGACACTTTCTATGGCAACGCTTCAGCACAATAATTAATTATGTTCACCCTTGCCCAGAAGCTACAAAGCTTCATCCGATGCAGAATTGCACTGTATATTAGACCATAACCCCTCTGGTTTCTAAGCAGAACTAGCTTTCCCTTGGATAAACTCAATTATTTACTTTTATAATCTCACTCAAATTTTTAATCTGTCTTCTATGTAGAAATTAATGGCTTCATAAACCATGATGGCTATTATACAAGTTTCAGGTAAAATGGAGACAGAAGGCTGAGCTTCTCTTTTCTAGAGAGACACAGTTCTCTTCCCCCTCCTGGGTAAACTGAATTAGTGACAGTTCCCATCTTTTCCAGTCCTGCCTTTGCCATCCATGCAGCATATCATGAAAACATCAAGCAACTCAGTTTAAACAATCCAGTAGGGTTTGTTGTACAGCTATTCCTCTATAGGCACCCACCACAGTGCACTCAAAGTAAAACTTGTACAGTATGAGTTGCAAACCAGATCCTCCAGACAAAGCTAAACTAAAAGTAATCGAGTCAGTCATCCAGCTGGTCCTTCCCAAGCCCAGCCACACAGAGTAAATTACTCAATCAGAAAGTGTGAAGGGACAAGAGAGGTTGAAAGGTTCAATCCCATGCTATAGGTGCTAATCTGTAATTGCTAAATACTTTCCTTTGGTAGTCAAATCCAGACTGTGTTACTGGACATCCACTCAGATATAAGCAATATCATCCTCAGAAACCAAATTTCAAATCACATAGGTATTTCTGCAGTTCACTGTGCCCCTGCAAATGATAGCCAAAAAAATTGCTATGTTTAATCGTCTGATTCTTTATGGCCATTTGCTGAAAAATAGAGGAGAGGTATATTTTGAAACTTTGATCTGATTTGTGCAATACTTCAAGGGTAGGGGGTTTTCCTACTAAACTATTCTTTGGCTCCCTTGAAGGATTTTTTTCTTCTCTGCTCAGAAGCAAAGGGGGGTATCTATATCAATACAGTGGTATTTACCCCTGCAGAAGAAAGGGATTAGCTCTCAAGGAGTAGCAACTCCTCTCTCCCAGCACTAAACCTTTTTTATCTGAGCTCCAGAGTTACATCCTCTGCCCAAGAGATCCCCTTAAAAAGAAGAGGGCTCAACATCAGAATTACACCATAAAATTTTAAGATGCTTTTATAGACTTCTATTTTTACCCAGGGCCAGGAATCAAAGCTGGTGATTCTTGGCCAAAATCCCGGAAGCCCCCTGAGTCTATATGTAGCCCTCCAGACTGCAGGGACTGTGGAGATTTTCAAATACTGCTATGACCAAAGAAACAGCTATGTTAGAGACCGTGTGTGGGGAAACAGGAGATGATTTGGCATCAGGTTGATACTACTGTGGGATTTGAGTGGCAGATGTGTATTTGTAACAACCGGCATATGCAAATGATTAGGTCATTAGTTATATAAAGAACATCTTTTTCTTGCGTGGAGTAATGTTCCTTCTCTAATGATGTCTTCAGAAAAAAACATCCAGAGAAATGAATCATTATGGATAGAGCTTATATGAATGCTGAACATGCTAGAAACTTCATTAGGAAAGGCGCTATTAAAAGCCAATTTTTGGCATCACATACCATACAGTTATATGGTATAATATAGTTAGGGTTAAATATAAATATAGTTAGGGTTTCTTTCTGTGCGTGCTACATGTTGACAACCACCTGCTTTAATTTTAGCACTGAAGATGAGCAAATGACTGAGCTGACACCCCCAGCCAATCTCCCAAGAGCAGCCAAGCAGGGTCTGTTTTTCTGAAGGCTGCAACAGAAAGAGATGAGATTGGCAAATCCAGCAGGCATTGAAAGCCTCTCATGTTGAGGCAGGCTTAAAGAGTCCAGATTTTTTTGAAAGTACTAACCACCTTTATAGTCAGGCTGACACAAAGTCAGGACACACACAAGCCCTACCTAGTTGCTCTTTGAAACTCACAACCCTTTGACCTATCAGTAACTAATAGCAAGCACGTGTCAATCACTTTGACAATAAACAATTTCTTCCTCTCTCTTGTAATGCTAAGGTGTTCCACGGACATGATTCATTTTTCATGAGGTGCATTCCCTCCCTCATAAGACAGAAAAGACACTTGCTGTTGTTCTTCCATAAATTTCCTTTAGATTTTGCCCCAACTACTTCAAATGCAGCCCATCCCAAGGCAGTGAGGACATTGAGCCCACCTTGAGGCACTAGCTGTCATCCTCATAGGCACCACGACCTGAGCCTGCTTTGGACATTTAGAATCATAGAATCATAGAATCATTTAGGTTGGAAGAGACCCCTGGGATCATCAAGTCCAACCATCAGCCCTACTCTACAAGTTCTCCCCTACACTAGATCCCTCAACACCACATCTAATCTACTCTTAAACACAGCCAGGGATGGTGACTCCACCACCTCCCTGGGCAGCCCATTCCACTGACTGACCACTCAGTGAAAATTTTTTTCCTAATGTCCAGCCTAAACCTACCCTGCTGCAGCTTGCAGCCATTCCCTCTTGTCCTGTCGCTCATTGCCCGTGAGAAGAGACCAGCACCAATCTCTCTACAGTGCCTTTTCAAGCAGTTGTAGAGAGTGATGAGGTCTCCCCTCAGCCTCCTCTTCCTCAAACTAAACAATCCCAACTCCCTCAATCGATCCTCATAAGCCTTGTTCTCCAGGCCTCTCACCAGCTTCCTTGCCCTCCTCTGTACTCGCTCCAGCACCTCGATATCTCTCTTGTGCTGAGGTGCCCAGAACTGGACACAATACTCAAGGTGTGGCCTCACCAGTGCTGAGTACAGGGGGACAATCACCTCCCTACTTCTGCTGGTCACACTATTCTTTATGCAAGCCAGGATGCCATTGGCCTTCTTGGCCCAATTTGTGGGACTGTGTCAACAGTATGTCACTGATGCCGCTCACAGGCTGCAGTTCCTAGGGGACAGCCAGGGTGTTACAGATGAGATTCTATTTCCAGTGCAGAGACAGCGGAAGCATAAATTTGACAAATCATGAGATTTTGTGTTTCAGCAGCTTCAGAAAAAAAAAAAAGACAACATTAAAGTAGCAGTATCATTGCCCAAAATGGTTGTTTTGGGCTAACCGGGCAGGCTAACAAACAAACACTTTGTTGAAATGACTGACACCCCTGCCTGCCTTTTTCTACCAGTCCCATACAGCTATCCCAGACAGATAGATGAGCTGCCATCACTGCCTTCATGCGTGACTATCGTTAATCCTGTCGAGTCCCACAGAGGGAGTCGGGGCTTCACACAGTGCCTCCCCACCGCAAAGGTGGCAGCCCACAAATTTCTTCACTAAAAGGGTTATCAAACATTGGAACAAGCTGCCCAGGGAAGTGGTAAAACTGCCATTCCTGGCAGTATTTAAAAGACAGGTAGACATGGTGCTTAGGGACACAGTTTAGTGGTGGTTTTGGCAGTTTTAGGTTGATGGTTGGACTTGAACTTAAAGATCCCTTCAAACCTAGATAAGCCTAGATAACCTAGATAAATCTACGATTTATGCCACAGGCAAGCAAGCCCCAGTGGCTTTCTTGGCTCCGGTAACCACAAAATTTGGGGACTGGAGGCTGCACCACATCCAGGGGTGTCATGTAGTCCCCATACAAAGAGGTCCTGCAAGACAGACACCACTGCTTCCTGACCTGGCTGACAAAAGGACATCACATCAGACAAACAGCCACCAGGCTGCCCTACATGCTGACATACTTCACAGCATGCAGAAGTAAAGATTAAACTGAAATGCACTGATGCTTCCTGAAAAAATGCCTTCAGAGAACCAATAGTTAAACATCTGGTGCAGAGCCTCAATGACACCACAAAGCATGAGCACACAGCTAAAACTATGATCCTTTCACAGGTGTACATGCCACAGGGGCTTCGTGGGGAATGGGTTTGTGTGCTACGGAAACATCATGGAGCGCCTCCAAGACCTGAATGCAGAAGTGGGAGGACAGTGGCAGGGCAAGCTGACATCCGCCTTATCACTCATGGGTAAGTGATCACATGCAAGCAGAGTCAGCTCCTGCTAGGTGAGCTGGTCTTCCCCCAGTGCTCTCTACTGCTGGAAGGTTCCACTAACAACATGACGCAGCAAACATGCTACTCCCTGCAGACTCCCTCAGACCACCTAAAGCTGCCTTTGCTCAGCATGCCATGCAATTAGCAAGAATTTCCAAGCAGAAATGCTAAACACATTCCCACAACACCTCACACAACATTTGGTATCACCAGTGAGTTTTGCCCCATAATGGAATAAGTGGGATCATCCCACTTCTCGCTCCCTGATCCCACTGATTTTGATAATTGAGATTTGATCTAGAACACCACACAGAATTTCCCCAAAAACATTAGGATTCCCACCTGGCTCATGCTTTCCTGGTCCCCAGCCATCAGCTGTGGCATTGTTTGCACCAGGAAATAGAAGAGAGGCAAGGGGAAGAGACTGATCCTATCCATGGTTTCCATTACTGTCAGGACCCCTTACCAGAGCATCTTGGCCATAGCAAGGCAGGTCTCCACGTTTCCAAACTATCTACAGAGGTGTGATGGAACCCCTGTCAGGGCTCACAGTTTCTAAGTTATTACAGTCACCTTGTGAACAGAACAGCTTGGCCATCTTCACTATCTTCTCTTGAATAATTTGAGTCGTGAACAAACACTACTAGAACCAAGATGGTTCTTGGAGATAAGTTCTTTAATATGAAAAATTTCCTTGTCTAACATAATTTGGTCAGTCCTTTTCACAGATCCCAGCAATTAAAATAAAGATCCTGAACTGCTGACCAGAACAGAGTAGCTGGCCAAGGACAAAGCCTGGCAGGGACTTTCACTTTCAGCACCTAAGACCAAAATACATTGCCTCAGCGCTGAGGAATCAATTGCAGTTTCTCTTTGTGTTTTTCCTTACGTTTCAGAACGGCATCTGAGGTGCTGGGTGACACCATCTGTTAATGACAATTCAGATTTTGTGTTCTTTGGTTAGGTTGGCAACATAAATGTGCCATTTGATGGCCAGAAGCTTGCCAGAAGCTACAAAGTCACATTACTGCATAGGTCATTCTACAATACATTTATTCCATATTAAAGTCTGTCAAAAACTATAGAGAATATACTGCAGAACAGTCCACATTTTTTTGTAAAACAGTATGCTAATTTTGAGGAACATTCTCTGCTACAATTTACCTGTAACAACTCTAAAGATGTTTTTAGTTCTGATTTTAAGCCTCTGGAAAAACAGCTGAATTAGATAAATATTTAATGCCTTCACCTACAGAATCAGTGGTCTCATACTGCTGGAAAGAGTACTGGAAACAGAAAGACCATCTGGGTAGCAAATGAACTTTAATTAACTTTGAGTGCATCAGCTTTTATTACCAGCTATGCATTTGCTGATATTTGCACTACCAGCAGGTTATCAGAAGCATATCCCTCACCCCATGAAGACTGAATTGATTTCAAGCAGGAGGCCATCTTTCTGAAGACACACCTCCAAAGACACACTGTTTTCAAGTCCACCATCCTGCTCTGCATGCCTCGGAATCCAGGGTGCCAGCAGCATTCTGGTTTGCCTCATCCTGTTTCAAATATGCAGCAACATCTGGATTTCACATCCCATCTGCCTCTCATCTTTCAACAACTTGGATTTTAGAATATTAAATTAAGCTTTAATAGTCACAGCATACTTTCTTATTCTGCCCTTACATACCTGGCACAGACTACACAGTCCTTTCCTCCAATAAACTTTTCTATACACATTTAACCTTTTTCCTTCCCTCTCTCTCTTCATAAGAAAATGTCTATGAATGGCCACTGAGTACTCTGGGACCATTTACCGTGCTTGTACCGACAAACAGGGGCCTCAAAGGTACAAATGTAAGTAAACAACGGAGAGGTTTTAAAATGGGGAGGGGGAGGGGTGGATTTAGCTCTTTCACAAATCTCATTTGTATTAAAAGTGTTCTGATTCAACAGATTCAGAATAATTTTTTGCTCTAGTACACTTCTGGATACATTTAAATATAGGAGCTAGAGATTGTCTTTTTCCCACTTGAAAGAAAAGCCAAATAATTTGGCAAATCAGGGTAGAATACAGTCATGCCTCAAGTAAGTTTTGGATTGTCTTACATGTGTATGCTCATGTGTTTTGCACTTAATTGAGATGGGGGATGAATTAAGATCCATGCAAGTAGTGAGCATCCATTACCTTCCCACTGAACTCAGGACACCTCTGGAGGCACTTACTGCTCATGCCATGACGTAAGGGTGTGATCTGGCCTGACCCGAAAGCAAGAGAAGCCTCCACTTGGTTCAGACCTTATCACCTTACTGCAGAAGTAAACACATAATTTCAGAATGTAGCAGGTAGAGGGAAAATAAGCATTCACTGACAGATAATTATTTCTCTTTTAGATGAGTCCTGTGTTGAAATAAATCTCTGTTCTTCTGCTCCTCTAGATAAAGGATCTGCTGAATAATAAACAGAAAGCACAATACTTTGTGAAACTCCATGTAATTGCTGGCCAACTGAATACCAGTAGCTTCAATAATTCTAACGTAATATATACTTTGACTGGCAAATCAGCAGAGATATCAAAGGGAGAAAAGGTAAGTGACCTTCCAGCCTACCTCGGCAAGAATACTACTCTCCATTCACTCAACAAGGAGGATGATAGGTCTTTCTGAAGCAAGATGTCAAGCTACAGATAGCTGGTGGATTGTGAAAAAACACAACTGTGCCTTACAAGGAGTTCAAGTGAAACTTGAAACCTCACCAGCACCAAAGGTCCCACTAAAATCAGTGAAAACAAATATTACTTTTAGAGATGCATCACCATTGAGTGACACAGCAGTCTAACACAGACAGCTCTAAAAATATTTGCTATAAGTCATCTTAAATCTGCAGGTATAGCAGAGCTGGGGGCTATGTTAAAAGAGCCTAGGCAGAGGGGGCAAGGGGACAGAAAAACCCAGAGCTTATGCTGGAAACCTGTACCTAATGCTCACACAGAGCAAGCGCCAACTGCACTGCAGAACCCACCTCCTGCTGAGTATCAGCATCCTTTAAACAATGCAGTACATAGAAGTCTTCAACACAAATAAAACGCATGTGGCAATTTATCATGAAAAACACAAAGTAAAGTTCATCACTAACACAGTTTATTTGATGCCAGAAAATATCAGGGCAGTCTGATACCATGGTTTAAAAGAACCGGTCTCTACAGCTGATATACTATATTTTGTAATATAAAATTATTGCTCTCGGTCCATCAAGTGTCTGCCTATGACTTGAGCATATTTAATAGGTGAAATCAAGTAACTCGTGGTTTTTAGCAGATTTGTGGCATCTGAGAAGAGAGATCTATTTTATTTCTCTAACCAATACACACTCCATTTGTAACAGGAAAAATATCAGTGCTGTCTGAGACTGTTAGTTTCCTGCAGGCTTCAGTACAGTGCAGAATCAGCAACATTTTGTTGTTTTAAATATACATATAATATAAGGAAATGGGCTGTAGTCCATCAAGATTACAGAGTTGACCCTTTCAGTACAATCCCATTTTAAATCATTTCCTGGCAGACTTTTATTACTAGCAGTCATCAGAACTTTTTTAGGTACGTTGCTCTCCCCACAGGGCCTGTCCCTGCTTCTCTTCTAAACTTTGCTGTCCTGGAACAAAATAACACAGTCCCAGTCCAAAGTCAATGGAATTTTTTCCATTTCCTTGATAAGTATTGGAAGCAACCTTTAGCCTCCCCAGATGTAAACAGCCCAGGTGTTGGCAACGGAAGGGGGTGTGAGACTTTATGCAACGCATACTCCCTCTGTTCTCATTCCATAATAAAGAGCTTGCTATCCATTGCCTGGTTTCTTTCAGGATAATCAAATAAGAATTAGAATCCGAGGTGGAAGGAGAAAAGGAAAACTTTTGCAAGGAAATATTATTGCTTCCAATGGGATTTTGCACATTATTGACAAAGCCTTGGACAGCGTGGAGCCAACATTTGAAAGCAGCAAAGAGGTGAGCTGTAAGCTATATAGGTTCAATGTCAGACTTTAAAATAGTCTCACGTTAATTAAACGCAGAGGAGGATGCCTGACAGAAGCTAAACAAACTCTATTAAGCCCCTGTGCATCAACTCAGAGAAAAAACATTCAAAGTGAACGGTAATGACACAGTTTCCACAGCAAACATTCAGTCTTCTCTGCCAAGCTGGTCCATGGAGGATCATGCTGTACTCACTGCATTTGAGTGGTTTCCTTGGGAAATTGATAGTCACAATCAATGCATCTCACTGAATTCCAGAACAATATACTAAAAGGAGGGATACCTGGACAGATATCAGGCAAGACTTATTTAAATCAGCAATCCCGCCCCTGAAAAGGCTATTATAAAAACTGGTAATTTTGGATGCTTTGGGGTTTTTGGTGCCCTGCTTAGAGTATTTCCTTGAGGATTCACTCATTTATATGGTGCTCTAGCAAATGTTTTCTTTCTTTGCCCTTTCTCACTGGGAATGAAGAGATAGTAACACTTTCTCCATACACACGCAGTTTGCATATTCTGTGACTACACAGTATTTCAGGACAACATCAGATTTTAACTATAAACCAGTATAGCACCAGGGCAACAGTGCTACCATCTCAGTTATTTCCAGACATCATCAGACACTCAAGCAACACGTAAATCCAAATGTATTCAATCTGTAATACTGCGACTCAGTTATTCAAGAAGTGTCTTATAAGACTTGCCATTTATTCCATATTGCCCACTAAAATAAATCTTACTTTCATCTTATTTTAGGAAACCATAATGTCAGTACTTCAAGACAATGGAAGATACAGCCGATTCACGTCTTTGATAGAGGTAAGGATCCAGAAAAGCAATTCCTTCAATCTATTTTCAGATGTTCTTCAATATTAATATGCAATTTTTTTTTAATTTTTTTTTTAATCAAAACAGAAAACTGGCCTGGGAATGGATTTACACCAGGGGAACAGACTTTATACAGTCTTTGTTCCAAGTAATGAGGCTCTGAGTAATATGAAAGCTGAGGCTCTGGATTACCTGCTTTCTGCAGAGGTAAAGTCTTTCTATAATGCAGATCTCTCTTAGATAGTGGATACACATACAGGTATGCAGTAGATGCCTACATACATACTTTTCCAATGTGCATCAATACTAAGCTCCCGTGATCAAGGTTTAAGCCACCTCTAACAATTAAAGGTAACACCTAGAGAAGAATGGGATCTACCATGCTACAAAGCAACACCAATCCCCCCCACCAGGTCCTCGCTCCCTTGCTCTTGCCCTGCCAGCACAGCCCAGAGCCATATGGCAAAGCCCCAAAACCTCTCCTGAGAGGCATCAACCTTGGCTGGAACAGAGAGAGAAGACACCACAGAGCAGGTTGCCATGAGCTGAACACCACCACTAACCCAGAGGTTTCTGATGCACCAGGCAGTGATGCCCTTCTCGTCTCCATGTCCTCTCACAGGTCAGGCTGGGTTTGTGTGACTCATTTTGTGCTAAAATGGCCTCTTTTCTGCTTGGGCAGGGTTCATGGAAGCTGCTGGAGCTGGTCCGATACCACATCATCTCTGACACTGAGGTAAGCATGACTGATTTACTGACCCAGGAGTGCAAGAACATTTTCAGACTCTTTGCCACTCCGAAGGCAGAGGTTTTCGTAGAACAACCTCCACTCAGTGCTGCACAGCAAGGCTGCAAAAGACAGCTATGCCTCTGCCTTTACTAAGGGTAGTCACATAAAGGTGACTAACGGAGAACACAAACCTCTCACCTCAGTGTCTCTAATAAAAATAAACCCTGCTAAGGAGACATGGGGCGATCCTTGATTCATGGCAAGCTAAAACTGTGTTGTGTCACACTACAGTCTTACACGCAAGTAATTGTTTCCACTTTAAAAATATACCTTTTGGTTGGGGACTTAGACTCAGTGGGAAAAAGAAATATATATGCAGTCATCCTGAACCTGAGACCTGCTATCTTAGCCTGCTGTGGAGTGAGAACTATTGTCAGGAGGTACTGTCAACTTGGCAGGACTGCAGGAACAAGTAGAAGGAAAATTACCTGTTGCTATCAGAATCAAGCTGTCTCTGAGCCTATTCTGCTAAGATTAGTATTCTGTTTATCAAAGGTAGGTAGTTTTGTCATCCTCTAAGCAAGCCCCCTGTTTTTCCCCTCCTTATTCTACTGGAAACAAAGAGCAGAACCCAGCAATACCATCAGCAACTAAGAGTAGAGGAGACTGAAGCTTGTCCCCAACCCCTGCAGTGAGGAAGGAAGGAAGGATGTGTTTGTATCTCTAGCAAAAGGCCCTGCTCACAGCATCCAAGGCAGATGTCACTCCCAGCACAGAGAGGGATCACAGGGAGTAGTAGAAGCACAAGATCCTTGTGTCCCTTCACAGGATATCAGCACCACCGTTTCCAAAGCGGTCTAAGGATGCAAAGAGGGCTATTTTTTGGGAGAGATGATAACTTTACTTAGACTGGTTGCTATAATTAAGAGACAAAAATAATATCCCTTTGGGAAACAAGCTTTTCACATGCAGCAACCTTCAAGCTCAGTCAAAATTTAATCACTCTAGCTTAATTACAGAAGCTGATTAGTCAATGCAAGGCTGCCCACATAGCTAGAGAAAAGCTGATAGGGTTATTCACTCACCCTAAAGAGAAAGGTAGTCTTTCTTGCAAAACCCACCCGTATATGAAAAGAATAATGAAATTACATTTCTTTCAACCAATTTATACTCATTTCAGCTGGAGGTTGCCAGCCTCGTCTCAATAGAGCACATCAGAAGCCTGGCGAATCAGTTCATTTACTTTAACAGGACCAGCACTGTAAGTCAAAGGCAGCTTTTCACACCTGTGAACAGCTCTCTCTGATCTAAGCAATTGCATGCAAGGGGGAGGAAGAAAAGGGAGGAGGGGGGACATTTGCAGAGGAATTTCTTACTATAACGAGGCAGAAATTTTCAACTTGCCATTTGCACCTGTTGTTAGCAATTGGTATTTCAAGGGATGCAGAGCAAGTGACAGGCAGGTAAGGACAGCCTGCAGTTTCTTTTTTCTTTTGATTACCCCAGTCAAGGAATAATCCTCATTAATGATTTTCTTAGTATAAAAAAACCCACCGAAACAAAACAGCCACTATTTAAAATATTTTAAATCACCCTGTTAATTATTTGGGTTATTTTAAACACTTCTTAGTGCACACATAGATATTCTTTTATTCTCTTTAATATAATAATCTCTGATCCTGATGAACATATTGAACATGGGATTAATTTGTCAGTACTTTTGCAAAAGCAAACTTATCTGTTACTTAACATCCTTCTATTTATTCCATATTTTACCCAAATATGAGTGCTCTGGAGAAGACATGCACCTATAAAAATTCTTGTAAAGGCAGAGCAAGTTGCATGAGTTCTTGCAGAAAGAATATGTGGAATTTTTTTTCCCCTCCTGTGAATTTAGATAGATCCCAGATTCTCTCCCACTTCCCACCCCCTCTCCCCGCCTTTGTCAGAGGGAGAATGCTCATGCCCACTGAAATCAGTGCATGAAGTCAACAGTAGTCATCATTTTGGCAAGTCTTTTAGTCACTGGTACCCACAGGCAATCAGTGCAGATTAAGAAGGAAACTTTAGATACTGCTGTTGTAAACCAATATTCAAGGAAATGTGCAACGAGCTTGCATAAAACAAGCATAATTAAAAATTGGATAGCCAGTTAAAAGTATGACTAGAAATTCTTGAAATTATCAGAAATTTATAAGCTCTGAAAAATGTATTATTAATAATTTATTTCTTAATAGGGACGAGTGTTGGTGAATGGAGAAGAAATGGAAGAAACAGATATTATTGCAAAAAATGGTCGCATTTATACTCTTGCGGGAGTCCTTATCCCCCCTACAATTGTTCCAATTTTACCACGTCGGTGTGATGAGGCAAGAAGTCAAGTCACAACGGTGAGAGAATCACAACAGATCAATAGCTCTACACTGCTCTGTATAATGGGCTCCAGCTTCCTCTTCACTGCTTTCTCTGATAGTAAAAAGGGGGTATTTTTAGAAATTAATATATCAATTATATACAGCCACCTGCCTGGCAGTACTGCACAAATACAAATACTCTTTAAATAGGGAACTCATATGAGCATATCCTATAGCATTTCAACTCAGTTATTGCAGGAGCCCTTTTAAATATGTTGTCTTGTTAAACTTTTTTCCTCCAGTTCCTAAATCCCATCTGTGCATACAAGTACAGGTTAAGTAGGGTCAAGTTCCCGGAGAAACTGGTTTGGATCAGTGTTTTCATTTCTACCAAATATGCAGGGAAAGGAGCCAGTGAGTTAAAATATTAACATAATAATCATTTAATATTAATATATTAGAAATACGTTATTTTCAGAAGCCACCACTTGCCCTAGCCCTGCTTTCTTCCAGTTTTCTTCAAATTAGGAATTGCAAAACTGCTTCATATTTCAAAGGGTGGATTCTGACATACTTTGTTCATTTTGGTAACACGGTACAGGTCTTTACACTCAGTGACATTCAAATGCTTAGTCTTCTTACCAGAAACAGCATCGGACTGAGCTTTCAGTTTGCAGTAAGCATGGCTCCAATGAGCTGCTACTGGACCGTGTTCAAGCATGTATCTGGGCCAGTAACAGTTCTGGTACAGTGATGCAAAACATTTACTGTCTTAACTTACAACAGTCCAGAAAACCACAGCCTTGAAAGAGATTCCCAGCAGAGCTGGACACCATCAAAATTTAATGAAGAAAACACAAGAGCTGGCACTAAAGAACTATTAACTCTGACAGTAACTACAAAGTGCCGTATGTGCCGTATAATCATAAACCAGGCAGAGCGTTGAGCCACAGTCTCCAATACAAAAAGCAATCAACATCTTTACAAATTCAAATTACACTCCAGTAATTTGATTTCTCTGCCGGAAGCCTCCCCACAAAGTGTGTCTGACGTCAATCAATCCTAAAGCAACACTATGAAAAATTAAAGACAAAACAAATGTCATCCGCCTCTGAAATTATTCCCCAAACTGGAGTGAGGCGCTTTTTTCAGCTTTGGAAGCTTTGTGCATAGTTTGAACTGTAGTTTAATATCCAAGGCTTTAAACGGAGCACTGACAGCAAGGAGAATACTAGAGGGAGCAGTCACTTTGCCTTTCTTACCTACCACTGTGCATCATCTTCACATTCAGAAAACAAAAGCAATGCTACCTTGTAAATACCGCTTGTGGCACCACTGAAAATTGACAAACCTTGTAGGAACTGATACAGACCTAAAGATGGAGCCATTATTTTAAGACATACACACCTACATACATACATAAGCATACCCAAATGCTGCTAATAACTGCAGGACTCAACACCTCGCTCCACCTCCTCCCAGAGGTCATCAACTCCCACAGCAGACTTGGTGGAAGGGAATATATGTCTATGCTTCAGACACTTCAGTACAAAGACAGTATCTATCTGCTGCTGAAAAAGGGCAGATTGGACCTTGTGGGGAGTGCAGAGGCATTTCCCTGTCCCATCTCTGCAGCGTGACAGAGGGGAGAGACAGGATTCCCATCCTCAGGAAAAGGAGGGAGCAGGTACATGTCGATGGCTGAGACCACCCCAGGTGAAGAAAGGGAGAAATAGGTGACACAGAGTGGCACTAAGCAGCAGGTAGACAACACCAACAGCAGGAAACATTTTCCACAGCAATCAACCAGAATTTTAAGTTCTAAAAGAGCAAAGAGGCACTTGCAGGGATTTTCAGAAATGCAAAAAAAAAGCTAAAAGCTTAAGTCAGCTTCAGCCACAACTACTTAGTTTATCAAAGAGCTTCTATAATGCCCAAGTGCANTTTAAGTTCTAAAAGAGCAAAGAGGCGCTTGCAGGGATTTTCAGAAATCAGAATTCAGAAATTTCTATAATGCCCAAGTGTGTTTTCCAAAATGAGTCTGACCCACAGACCTCCAAAACATGATAGTGCTATTGACACCTCAACTATTTGATGCACAGATGCTTTTGTACGTCTGGTCCTTTATTCCTATAAGTGCTAAACAACATGAGAGACTACTAAATCCAAACCAGTACCTGATTCTTCCCTCACAGTTTCAGTGATAAATTTGTAGGGAAAAATGCCATAATTCAGGTTCATGGCCACTTGTCTACTGATTATGACACACAGTGAAGTAACACATCAGGTGTTGGCTTTAGAATTTATTTTAACTTGATTGAAACACAAGACATTAGCAAGTCATGAACAACACAGCTTTGTCAAACTCAATATCCACACGCTAAAAGGCTCAATCTCTCTGAAGTTATTGCCTGTTGAACCCAACAGAAGACCCACCTTTAAAACTGCCACTGAAGTTTATATCTCCTCAGTGCTGCAATTCTCAGTCTCTGTCACCACCACATGGTGATAAATTAGCTAGTGAGGAAAGGCAAGCAAAAGGTGGAGACAAAAACAGTTGTATACTGCTGGATCATAGCAGAGTACAGGATCAATGACATGGAAGCAAACAATAGTTTTCACTCCACCTCCTATACACAAGACAAATTTCTACTCACACTATTTACATACAAGACTTGACTAACTTGTGGTCTTCCTAGGAAATAATAAAAAAAATCTGACAGAAGTTAAGTGTACAGACTGCACCAGACCCTCAGATAATATTAGTTAATACATTATAACTGAGTTGAGCAAATGAAGTTAGCACATACACGTCCATACCTATCTTCTATTTAGGAAGCTGCCAGTTCTTTAAAAGAGGGGAGTAGGGAAAGGACAAATGAAGATACAAAGAGGAAGGTAGAAATGAACAACTACTCTGCAATAATCAGAGCCAGCAGATACAGCCCTGGTGTTGCTGTTGGGTTACAGACTCATGCTGTGACAGTTGAAAGTCATAGAACAGATATATTTGAAATTTATAGGTATATCACTCATAAGTATGCATCTCAGTAGTTGATACAATGCTTTTTCAACTGCCTAACCTTACTGTTTCTGTCTAGGGTGTCTGTTCAAGTTGTTTCTCACATGCATTGACTCCATGTCCACAGGATTCAACACCCATTGTAAGTGACATTTCCTGACAGATTCCTCAGTTGTACAAAGTTGTACAAAATGCATGGAGGGAAGGTGTCCCCATACATTGGTTACTGCTCTCCTAATAGAGTGAGCAAAAGAACCAGATATGAATACAAAAGACTGCATAAAAATACAAATACAGATGGTACATAAGTCTCTTTTTGGCAATGACTGAAGAATCAAGTAATTTCAGCATTATTTTGCTTACTGTTGCAAGGTCCCTCATAGACTTCATAGAAGCTCTGGGTCTTTTCTCAGGTAAAGTAAGATCTATTTAGGATAGGCTTCAGCAGAAGAGAGAGAGGAGGAGGAGAATTGCTATGATTATGCTTTGAGAATTAGTAAACAAAAAACGTGAGGGATAAATTTAGAGCAGACCTCACATCTGTTAAAAATTTCCTTTTGATTAAGCATCATCCCAAAAGTAACTCTTCACAAAAGTAGCTTCAGAAAGGATTGAAAAAATCCTCCATCTGCTTTGCATCTAAGAGATGCAAATCTGGCCGCATGTTTCTCCACATAAAAAAACTGAAGTTTTTATTCCCCATGTTACAAAAATTCAATGGTAGTTAGTCCTATATGCTGTATCCAGTAATAGCCTATATGACATTATTCAGCAATAATGAAAATAAAACTCATATTATGAAAACAAAAAAAATTGAAAGTTAATATTTTTTAAATGCAACATTATAGCAAGATGTTTTCTGTTCTCCAGTTAAATTATGTTGTGATATTGAGACTTGTATGACAGACTGTACATTGCTTAGAAATACTAATGCTTCCATTTTGTGCGTGTTCCAGCCTTTCTCAAAACGGAGATGCATCATTGAAGGCCCAACCTTTCAAAAAACTGGCTGTACTAGATCCTGCAATATAACGATAAAGGTACAGAATTACAGTTTCTTACAGGGAAACATCCATAAAAGTTTTCCAAAACAAATTGTCTTTTGCACTGTGAATTTTCCATTTGGAGTTGAGACATGTTTGGAGGTGTCTGTGTAGTTTCTGTACCCTTCTATAGGGTGCTGAGAGGAGCTACTGTAAATCTTAGAGCAAAATACCAGACTAATTCCATCTAAGTGTTTTAACTGCCATACAATGTTGAAAACAGTGCTCTCACACTCTGTAACTCGGGAGTTATCACGTAAGACTCAAAGCCCAGATATTGTCATTGCCCCATACAGCTTCACCCACAAAGACCAGTGCAGCTTGGTGCCCCCCCTGGTCCCAGCCCCTTCAGTCCCAGGACTTCACACAATACTGTGTAACAACAAATGGGAAACATTCCCAGGAGCATCGTTCCACTTGCTCTGCTTGGCAAGCCTTGTCCTCAGAGAAGTCATTAGCCCCTGAGAAGTACTTACACCTTTCTGGCTCCTGGGGCTCCTACATAGGCTTCTGCTTTTTATCATCACCATTAATTAACAAGCAGAGAAGTCTACAAATCAGTAAACTTTGAGAGCCTTTTGCTAATTCCCATTTCCTTCGAATCACACATATAAATGAGAGGTTTTTTTCCTAATACAATTTCTGTGCTCTTGATAAATAAATGGATGCAGCAGCCAAATCATGAATAAAACAAAAGATGCAGCAGAGGAAAAACATTTAGGGCTCTGTAGTGGCTAAATCCCACACTGGTGAAGAGGGGAAGGAGGAAGATCAAAGCAGCATATCTAACTTTCACAGCATCTCCCTGGGAGTAAAACATTATCTTCAATTATCAGATGGAAAGGAGACTGCCTGCCTCTGTATAAGAGTGCACACAACCTGAGCAGACACAGAAAGGCACGCTCACAACTGGTGACAGGGCAGGGATTTCTAACACCAATGAGGATGATAAGAACCAGGAAAGGATCTGGTGGTGTGTGCATCCCCTTCTTCAGCTGCCGACACCCTTCCTGGGTTTAACACAACCATTGCAAAAGTGGTTCTGGTTCAACACAAACTTCTTAAAGAGCCAGCTACCTCTATAGGCCTTTGCCAGAGGGCCAAAATATGAGGGAGAGTTGTCTTTTGTGCACTGTCTCCACACTAAGGCATGGGAACAGAGGATATGTGCTTTATTTCACAGGAACCAAAGTGTTGCAAAGGTTTCTTTGGCCCTGACTGCAGTCCATGTCCAGGAGGTTTCTCCAAGCCCTGCTCAGGGAACGGGCAGGTAAGCAGAGCATCTAGCAGCACCATGGCAGGTGAAGGACAGGTGTGTCCCAAAAGTCCCTGGAGCACTTCTACATGAACGTTAGGTTCCACAAGAGCTGCACCATCCATTGATGTCCAGCGGCGGCAGTGAATTTCAGGCTCAGTTATATGGAAGAGGGAAAAAGTGAATCTGTCTCCTCTCAGATGTCCAAATTGCAGGTTTCTGTGGTTCTAACACAGAGCACACAGGCAAGGCTGGGAGTGACCCACTTTTACACTTTTCCTTTACACAGCACAAGGTAATAATCCAGCTTACTTTTCTCACTTTAAAGTTGCAAAGGAAGGTAGAATAAACAGCAGCAAAGTACAAGCACAAGGAAAGCCTTTGCTTTGAAACAGATTTTTCATCAAAGCTAAGGTTGTTCCTGGTATTGCAGTCCTAATATTGACAGGCACATAGTCTCTTTTCTGGGGGAAGGATAAAGATTTATTTCCATTTATACACAGAAGTCAACTCTCTTCCATTTCACAGTGCATGGATGGCCTGGATGGAAATGGAACCTGCATCTGTGCTGGGGCATTTCAAGGCTCACACTGTCAGTTCTGTGCAGACCCAGGCAAATATGGACCTCAGTGTGATAAAGGTAAGCACAGCCATACTTAACCAGCCCAAGAATACAAGCTTTTTCTTTTGAACCCTAATAACATTAAAGTACAGATTAACTGCTTGCTAAACAGTCTCTACAAAGGATGAGCAAGATCTCTCTAGGGGGTATTTTCATTTCATATTTCAAAAGAATACACAGTAAGCCCAGAGTCAGTGAAAAATCTTCTCACTGACTAAGTCTGGCTTTCCAGAGGGGCCAAAGCTTGCTTTATATTAATTTATTGCTTTTTTCATTTCTGTCTCCCTCACATAAGTGATTGGAAAATAAAATCTCCATTATTCCATTCCCATCTAGTATTGCAGAGCAGAACAGGATCTGCCTGCAATGACAAACACATGTAATCTAACAACTAGATCTATAAACAGATTGTGTTCAAGGTCACTCAATAACCATCCTTACCAAATAATTTCTGATCTATTGAATAGTTTATAGCTCTAGCAGTCATCTTCTATGTACTGACAGATTTAATCCTGCTACATCAAACCATATTACATTTGAGAGTCCACAGAATAGACAACATCAAATACAGATATATTCCCCATCTACAAAGTCATTTTCAGTCTTTTTTGCTATGGAACAGCATGCCATTCACAAAGCACATCATACTTAAAGGTTCAGAGATACCTGGACAAAAACCAAAAAACAAATTCCATAAGAAGGGGTGGTATTCCTTAAGCTGCAGTGCTGCCAAAACACTACATGTTGGTTAACTAATCACTACTGGCACTTCTTGGGGTTGCAGAAGGTTTACCCACTATGTCCTTTCAGCACATTGCTGTGCCTCCCCAGCAGCACTTATCAGCCCAGCACCAGGTCTGTGCCGCTGCTCTGTGGACTAGCTCAGCTCCTTGTAATTTGTAGGACTGTGGACTCAGTATTAAGAGGCTTCCTGTATCACTGAAAATATGCCAAAAGTTATGCAATGAAATAACTTTAGCCTTAATAGCCTAGGACATAGTCTTTTGTTTCTACTTCTCTGAAACACTTTGAAATCCATCAACAGATAAGTGCACAGTAAATACATGATAGATTTTAAATAATTACCCGTAAAACACACCTGAAAAGACATGGATACAATAAATAAACATCCCCAACAAAAACTTTAAAAATACAAATGTTTAGATTCTAGAAAAAAAGGAGAACCCAATTCATAAGAAATGCTGTGTGAGGACAGATGCCCCTTACCATTATGGATTTGCACATTGTAACTTATCTCTGGCAGAGTGCCTCTGCATTCATGGGAAGTGCGATAACAGAATAGACAGCAACGGGATCTGTCTTCCTGGATCGTGCAGAAGTGGATATACAGGGAAACTCTGTGATAAGCAGATTGTTCCTTGTGAGCCCTCCCTACGGCTCTGCCATGCACATGCAGACTGTCAGCTTCGGGATGGTGCAGTCAGGTAAGTCAGTAACTTGCACCTAATTGACATTAACTATCATGCAGGCTCTCTCCCATTTGCTTGATCAAAACAGCACCTTGTAGCTGTATACAAAAATCAACCACTGAAATACTGCTATGCAGCAAATAATCATAAATACACACCACATCAACCTTGAGTTGCAATAGCAATTAAGAGTTCTCAATGCCCTTTCCTGTACCTTATATTTAACACTGATGAGGTAGTAAGGGTCAGATATGTATGCATCTAAGAAGACTGCCTTCCTATCACCATCTATAAAGGCTCTTAGGAACCTCTTATTTCTAACCATCCCTTCCTGAGTTAGGAACTTGAGCCTCTCCTCAATGAAACTCTCAAACATCTTGGGGATAGATAGTTAACTCCTGCCAGTTCAGGCAAGATTTGCATGCCACAATGCCAAGGTCTTCAGCATAGGCCCTCCAGTCCTTACAGGGCTGGTCACAGAACTCTTACTGCTACAGCTGCCTTGTCCTTGCCTCACGCTCACCTTCACAAGCAGCAAGTTTGCCTCTTGCTGCAGTGTATTCATAATGAGTCACCACAGAGAGCAGAACGTGGGATGCTGCATAGCTGGAGTGCTAAGAAATTCCCTCCAATATGGAGGGAATCCAAATTCCCTCCAATATTCAGGGCAACAACAGAGGGGAGCAGGGGGGCTAGCTGTCTTGCATGCATTTCAGTGAGGGAGTGATCTTTTATGTCACTGAAAGAAAAACCCCAGCTCATAATTAATTTAGAGCAATTACCTTTGCAAAGATCACAGCATTGCAGAATTAATTTCGTTCCTCATCTCATATGCAGAGAATGAATTCCTGACTTGACTTAATTAACCCAGCCAATATTTGGGAAAAAACCATAATGCATGCACTTAAGCTATTTGCATCATGAATCCAAGGTTACCCATTTTAAGTTGCCTATAAATAGCAGGTTACAGTGGAAAACAATCATTTCACTCCACAGCTGTTCTATCACATTTAATGCCTCCCTCCTACTCTTGTCTCTACAGCTGTGTTTGCAAACCTGGCTACGAGGGAGACGGCATGAGCTGCAGCAAGGTTGACCCTTGCGCAGCTTTAAACCCAGGTGGCTGCAATATCAATGTAAGTAAAAGCTTTTCCTGCAGACCTGATACCATAGAAAAGTAGGCAGCACAGAGGGTTATCCAAAAACTTCTGCAGAACAAAGAGTCGGTTTTTACTGTAGGTTCAAGCTCTTTCCCCATAACAGTATCACTATTGCTTCAACAAGCCATACACCTAAAGCCAAATGTCACCTAACTGTCCTGAATGGATGCCTCTGTATCCACCCCAGGCCGAGTGCATTCAGACAAGTCAAGGAGAGCACGTGTGTGTTTGCCAGGCAGGATGGATGGGTGATGGAAAGGACTGCTCAGCCATCAACAACTGTCTGTTGCCCAGAGCAGCAGGGTGCCATGAAAATGCCACCTGTATATACGTTGGCCCAGGTCAGGTATGTCTTCTCACATTTATTGCCACCTTCAGGACTAGTCCTCATCCATTTTGCTCTGCTGGTGCTTCCTACCCTGTTTCCTTCCCCGAATTCTCCTCTCCCTCTGAGTCACAAGGCTATTTCCACTGGCATTCTTTACCCAAAGCCACCTCCTTTGGTTCCTATTCTGGTGCTCCCTCATACATGGTGGTGCTCTGGCAGCAAACACATTAGTAGATGTCAGGTATAAAGGTCTTCTGGAGATATTAATCAGTGTCATTCCAGTGAAGTCAATGGAGTCATGCAGAGACACAGAGAGACTAATCCACCACATCTAGAGTATGCATACTATTTTAATCATTGTAATGAAGTGCTGTGTTTTACTGAAATGACAGAGTGACTGCAAGTGTAAGGATGGATTTCAGGGGAATGGAATTGAATGCATACCCATAAACTCATGCCTGGAACAAAATGGAAAATGCCATCATCTGGTGAGTAATTAATCATCCCCTGAACAAAGTGTTCAGATACATATCACACCTCGCCTCCTGCGCACACCATAGAATTTCCTTGCCATTTCAAGCCTGCAATTTCATTTTGAGTTGGAACAAAGCTGAGGACAGACTGCAAGGGCTGCTCCCAGTTCTGCCTGTATAAAAGGCCTATCTCAAGCCTGGAGTAAATAAATCCTGCTTCTCTACCAGCAGTTACAATGTGGATGTAATAGTCTGTTGAGGTATTTATTGCAGTCATACATCTCTACACAGGTATCTACCATCTTTATCAGTAGCTCTGTGTCTTCAGCAGACCTGCAGGCTCTGCTGTGCTCTCCAGCACTGTCCTGTCCAGCATTAAGCACATCACAGGGACAAAGATAAAGCAAAGAACACAAGGGAGCAGAGGATGGATCTGCCATAGTTGAGTGAAGAAGGGTGAAATAGTAGAGCAATAGTGTACAGTCCTTATAGACTGGAAGATGGGAAGGTGAGGTGCCCTCAGCTGGTGGAGTTTGCCCTATAGGAGGGTGAGGAGGTCCATGGAAAATGATGTGAAGATCCTTTATAAAGTTGTATAAAAATGCGTATCAGTATAAGGTTTGCAGGTCATCCTTGCTCTTGAGTGGTCTCCTAAGTATTTGAAAATTTTTCTCTCTTTCTGGTTCAAAGGCAACTTGTCAGTTTGAGTCTTCTCGTGGCTGGGAGTGTGTGTGCCCAAAGGGCTATGAAGGAGATGGTAGAATATGCTATGGAAATGCTGCCAATGTAAGTAAGATGGTCATCTTCTCTGAACACAGGACCTGCTGCACAGTTCTCACACTGAATCTTAGCCAGAGAGACAGCAAAGCCATTATGGAAAAATATGATGCCCACCAGTGTGGCAGACAGTGTCCAGCAGACAGTGTTTCTGCGGGAGACTCTTGCCTGATACACAAAAGAAATTATCTGTTGTGTTTAAAAACATAGCTTGGAAAGGGGCCTAAGGGATCTGAGCATACTTCTCTAAGACAGATTGAAAAATGCCATCTCCAGTGGCCTAAAGTGCAGAAGTGCTAAGCACTCACCTCCCAGCTAGGAGCAGCAAACACCCAGCTCTTCTCAAATTCTGCCTTGAGGTCTATCTCGGGGGAAACAGTCAATTTATGCTAAAACAAACCATGCTGTCCAGCAGGCAAACAAAACCAAAACAAGTAAATTGGTGAAATAAATATGCATTTTAACAGCATAAGAAAAATGAAAGTGTCATCTGTGCAAGCTGTTGGCAATAATCCACAGCCCTATCTACCATCCTTGCTCATATCGTCTTCTACCTCTGTTCGAAGAACTGTGGCAGAAATAAAGGCTCTCTACATGCAGGGTGATATGTAAGATGCTGTACAAATACCAACCGAAACAACACGCATGCTAAAAAGATTTAGGTATACATTCCCAGAAAATTAACGCTTAGCCAGAGGGCAGTACACATCACACACCCAGGGCTCAGGTACACCTAAGCA
The DNA here is from genome assembly GCA_013400555.1 of Jacana jacana. NCBI lineage: Eukaryota > Metazoa > Chordata > Aves > Charadriiformes > Jacanidae > Jacana > Jacana jacana. The sequence goes on along the minus strand of VZTM01030791.1, from coordinate 21,337 downwards.
ATAGATGGCCTGATTTTCAAAAGAGTTGGTAACTCGCTACTGCCATTACCGGAAAGTATTAGTACTGGAAAAACACAAATGTCCTCTCTTTTCACACATACTGAAAACCTCCTCCTCCTCCATGTCATATCAACCAGGCCAGATGCAGCAGGTTACACACCATAGGCTACAGCAAGAGTACTTTGGTACAACTAATTATAGCTTGCATATTCATTGCATTCTCTTTCTATATCAGGAATTATCTACTCTTTCAGAAGCTGCTGCATTTAACAAATGGATTAATGTAAGTACATTTCATTGTTGATGTATTTTTTTTTTTTAGTATGGTCAAGTCTGCAGAAATACATGAGCCTTTTAGCCTTTAGAAATGGAAACCTCACAGCAGGATTTCCATCATACAGCAGAGACCCAAGCTCTGGAGAGGCATCCGAGTGCCTCTCCCACCAGTTACTGCAAGGCTGACCATCTGGTTCCCTATTTCTGCCTGAAAATCAAATTTTGATACCAAATTCAGGCAAGTGAGGAAGCTTCACCAGCAGAAGAGCAAGTTACAAGCCCATTCCCTGAGTCAGGGCACTACATAAGCCACAACTCTCTCAGTACATAAATGCACCACAGTCCAGATGACCAACACCAGGCTACAAGTAGAGACTGGATATGTACCTAAATGGCTTTTTCCAACTTCCCTCATGCAATAAACTACAAGTAAGTGGAGGAGGCAGGCATTGCCTTTACCCTCCCCGTTTTCACTGAGCCCCATGCCAGGAAAATGCAATTGTATGGCTGGTCAGTGTGCTGCTGCAGCAGTAAGCAAGGAAAAAAAATTAAAAAGTGAGACTGTGCAGACTTGACTAAGGTGCAGGAAATGAAGGAAGAGATTAGCTTGTTTGTCTTCAGATTAGGGAAGTAACACCAAAAAAAACCCCAAAAACCAAATGGTCCTAGATTGACTGTCACTATCTACTTTTTGTTTTCACATGCTATCATCTGTTACTAAGATGGGAGTAACATTGAAGGTCCTACACCTGGCTGGCACTGTACGAATAAAGATAAAAACACCTTTCTCCCACAAAGAGCTTAAAACCTAAATTTATGAAATGTAGATCAAGGAACAGGGATATGCTAATGAATATCACCAGAAGCAGGAGTCACAGCATATTAGCTGCTTTCATGCTTTTCAAAGTTGAGATGGTTCAGGGATCATTAAATCACACAATTGCAACAGGGACCTTGGGGAGCTGCTTAAAAGAGAGATCAGTGTGCCTAATTTAATCAGTTATCGGCCTGGCCCTGGGCTCGGGCTGCAACACTGGACACTATAAAGAGAAACTGATGAAGTTTAAAAAATGAGCACAATAGGAAAAGCAGTTCACCTGCTAATGTGTTCTTTAAGATAACGAAGTAGGGAGTGTATGGAATCAAAGAGCAGATTCTATATGACTTATTGAAACAGAGGCATGGAAATTTCTGCTACACTTCAGAGAAATGGTAGCCCTAAAAGTAAATAATGGTAGCCACAAACATGAGCAAAATAGGGAGGGATATTAATCTGTGGGGTTTTTAACTTCATAGTTGAGCAGGAATGTGATGTTTACCACTTTTCATAACCAAGTATTTTTCTTGCTGGTCAGAAAGGATGAGAAAGTGAAGTCTGTTGCTATTTCTATATTTAAATATTTGGAAGGTGACAGTGATGATGTCTAGAAAGAAAGATGATCTTAACAGAGACAAAATTCCCAGCTATTTAAGGGAGCCAATTCCCTTCTTGACTTCAAACCCAGAATGGGTATTGAAGGACTATACAAAACAAACCAGCTTCCAGGCAGCACACCAGCTGAAAAAAAATTAGAACCCAAACTCATATTTCTCCCTCAGGCTTTGCAGTATCAAAAATGGCAAGTTGTGAAGCCTATGAAAAGTTTAGAGAACGGCATCTTCAGCAAGATCACATTCAAACCTTTAGCTCTCCTTTTTCTACCCCACAAAACCCCCATGCAACTGGAAAAAGCCATTCCAGCAGAGGCTCTCTCTCCATCCTTAAGGCAGATACAGACATATGGAAGATAAATCAATGTATGCATTCTACAGAGCCCACATCCTCCATCTAAAATTAGAGCTTTCAACAGCAAGCCCCACTGCAGTACTAGTGGGCACAGACATCCCTTGGATATCTTGAAAAATCTGAGCCATGTCAAATAGTCTTATTCCAAATGGGAACACTGTGTCACATGGGTTTCTTATTTCATGGTTCGTAACACTTCTATCTATTAAATAGCATGGAGTGCTCTGTAAGAACAGGTTACTTGAAGTTATCAGTAACCAGCAGTATTTATCACCATTATTTATTTTTTTTTAAGTGCATAAAATAGAATCCATGAGACAGACTAACTTTTGTGGGAGTCAGTCTGTTAGTTTGGTTATGAAACATATATATATTTCATAATAAAAAACAATAGTGACCTAAACATTGTTTCTGCCCTTTAAATGCTGGCAATCTCTTCTGTAAAAATAGACACTCATTTACCATTTCGGTACAGCTCTAAATACTTCTGTTCAAGTCATTGCTCAGTATAATAGCTTTTCCTCTCCAGGCTGGTCACAAAGCACGTCACATACCCCACCTTGTTAAAAGTCACCAGCTGCTATTTATAAACTGACCTCAGGATGAATTATTTTATACTCTCATGCAGGAGGCTGAGATAAACTCAGTGTTGTCCACCACCTCAAACTTAACTGTCCTCGTGCCTTCTCTTCAAGCAATTGAAAACATGGATGAAGATGAGAAAGCTTTTTGGATGGTAAAGAGTAACATCCCAACTCTACTGAAGTACGTTAAAGGGTTTGGGTTTGGGTGCAGGGGGGGTGCTAATTAATTGCTCTCCATCCCAAACAAGACTTTGGTTTGAAGCCTCTAAAGTAAGACAGGTCTTACATTTTTAAGGGAGGGACACAGGATTCCCGTTCTAGTTACAGTGGTATGAATCTCTGTAGCAACTCTACTGAAAATAAAGATGTTATTTGTATTATGTCAGAAGTGTTTAAAGGCCAAGCTAAGATCAGAACACAGCTGAACAAGGCATTGTACAAACAATTCCTGCTTTAAACCATAGTTTTTAAACACATTAAGTATATTAATCTTGGGGGGAAAAAGAAGGGAAAAAAAAAAAGGAGAAAATACAAAATCTTCAAATCCAGTTAATTTCCTTTAGGTATCATGTATTGACAGGAGCTTACAGCTTTGCTGATTTCCAGAATTTATCATCCTCAGACATGCTGCCAACATCTCTACAGAGCAACTTCCTGCGCTTGTCTAAAGAAAATGGGGTGAGATGACTTGCAAACCGTTTGTGGTACCATACACCAAACCCTGACCATCACTGCCACCAAATTTCTTGTATTACAAAACCACATAGACCTGTATCTTTTTTTAAAAAAAGGCCACGACACAATATTAAAATAATAGATCAACTATATTAGGCCCTCTAGGAGAAACATTAAATTGATTTTCTCCACAGTAATACTTTTTTCTAATGTCCCAGTAGCTGCTGCAAACACTGGATTGTCTTGCAGCCAAGTGGAAGCACAGTCCCTGCCTGGAACAGCCTGTGTGAACTAATATAAGACAAAGAGCAACAAGGAAACCCAATAACTTACTTTAGGGAACTGGGAAGGTAGGAGTATACCTACCATGCATAGACCCACATGTGCAACTTGATAGTCCCAAACCACCCAAAGGTATTTTTATTGGTAAATAGCTACTGCCATCCTCACATTCCCTCATCCTTTTTATTTAGTACATCATGTTCTATGGAAGATTTTATGGAAGTATATATGGCATATTTAAGCACTTCATCCCTATAAAAGGGAGGGAAGTTCCCCACACCTCCATGCCCCAAGGGGAAAAAAAACTGTCATGAATGGGGTGCTTCAAAGGGGCACAGACTCAGGAGCACATGAATGGGCACAGGAGCTCATCCTGCCATGGGCTAGGCGTGAGCACACCTACCCCAAGTAACTAGCCCAGTGCAAGAAACCCCACAGCTTTGCCAGTCAGTGCACAGCAGAGGCATGGTGGAGCCCCAGGCAAATATTTGGGAAGGTGTGTAAATCCATAGCATTAACCAATGGGAAAACGCCACCACTGCTATGTGAAAGCAAACCCTCTCTCTTCTCCTCTCCCTCTTTCAGAACCTCACCCTCGAAGGGGCTCACATTGTGGCTGGCGACATTGCATCCACAAATGGGATCATACACGTTATTGACAAGGTACATGGCCGCATAGGGAGGATTTGTTCCTCTACATCATGAGTGGTGGAAAATAATTAAGTGCTGTTGGGAAAAAAAAAAAAAAAGTATTTGCACAGAACAGCACTTTTTCCTGCATATGATCCTTGCAGCTGCAGCCACAGCATGTGCACGTTCACTGACGGGGGATACCTGCTCCCTTTTCAGGTTCTGACCCCGCTCCGCAGCACCGTCATGCCAAGGCTGCTGGCCCGCCTGGAGCAAATGCCTGACTACTCCATTTTCAGGGGCTACATTACTGTAAGTTTTTGCCTCCTTTTAAGGATAGAACTGGTTCTCTGCTCTGTTTGCATTTGGACTGGTATCCGACTATCTGTGGTCATTCTGATTTGTTTTTATGTGTTTCACAACAGCAATACGGCCTGGCAAATGAAATAGAATCTGCAAACACATACACAGTCTTTGCCCCAAGTAATGATGCCATAGAAAATTACCTAAGGGATAAAAAGTCTGCTTCTCTGGTATGTATTACAAGATTTGTCTTAACAACTCAGTGTCTCTGGTTTTAAATGGATGGGTTGAACGGACACAGAAATAGGAAGAGGGATTTGTTTTCCAGAAATCCAGTAAGTTTGGGTTTGTTTTCAAACATCAGAGGAGGTGAGGAGGGGTTTGTATTTTCCTGGCTTGCCTAAAGAGCTTACCTATTTGGTCTGGGCTTTGTCCTTCTCCAGTTTAAAACCATGCTTCTTCTCCAGTTTAAAACCATCGAAGACATTTCATCAGTAGACTTTTTTTTTTTTTTAAGATTAGTACAGGATTGACCAGGAATAACACTGAAATTAATTTCCTAGGTGAACAAGTCCAGTATCCTGTCATCACTGGCAACCCCACCATTAATAATGCCACAAGATATTCTGACTCTCTTAAAATTGTCCAGATGCTTGCCTGTCACTCCTACAGGAATGTTATTACCCAGCCATTTCTGCAGACCATTTCTGCAGACCATTTCTAATCCATATTTGCAAGCACAGTTGGCCAGGCCCAGGGCTCAGAAAAATTTCCTCAGGCAAAACCCACTGCTGCTGCCCACCTCCAAGACCCCCATGCCAGGCTCATGCCTGACCTGGCCACCAGCTCCTTCCACTAGCACAGAAACGTCCATCCCACCTACCCTGCTGACCTCAGTCCTCATGCCAAAAATAGTTTATACTATTTTGACAGCACATCTCTGCCTAGTTTATATCCCTTATAAAGCACCAGGAATATGCTTTAGCTGAAACAACCTTCTCCCTCTTGCATTTGTGCCCTGACGTATTTACAAGGCCAAACAGCCACCTTAATCCTGTTGGTCTCCTCCCAAGATAAGCTATCAATTTCCTCCATTATCCCGGTGCCTTTCTTCATATTCACTCTGGTTTGAAACAACTTTATCAAACACACATAGCAAGAGCCACACCTTGCATAGGAAGCTTCGCCCGTGACTTGCTCAATGACATTAATACGTCCCTACCTCTTCCATAAATATTTACCCTGCCACACTCGGTCCCTACTTCCATAGTCTCCATTTACAGACAGGAAGCTGAAGAGAACAGGGGTCAAATGACTTGTCCCAAAAAAAATTACCATCAACCAGCAGACCTACAGGAAAAGTCCCACTTGCTGCCTCCCGGAAGAATTCACGCATGATCACACTACATCTGCTCAAATGACTTCTGAATGCTATTTTAGTTGTTTCATGATGCAACATCATCATTTCCGCAACACTGCAAGAAGCATTTATAAAAACCTCTGAGAGACACATAGGTCATCAATCCCATTGGATTCAGGTTACACACACACAGAAATTCTTTTAATTTTCACTACGTACCAACGGTTCTTCTGTCTTTCTTCCACGCTTCCAACCTTGTCCGGTGTGGCAGTCTGACAAAGAAAAACAGAAAACAATCATAAGGTTAAATCTACCTAAGCCTTATCCACTTCATGAAACACCTTGTGAGAACTCTGCCACAGAGGGAAGAGCTCAGCACAAGGAAGAGACCTCATTTCTTGGGGAGAATGAAACTTCTTGCTGCAGGCAAAGTTTTATTCTCACTCTGCTGGTGATTAAAACCAGAAATGGAGATATACAAGAGCTAACTTTTCTTCCAAAGTTTCCAATTTAGGAGGGTTAAATAGGATTGGACATTGCTAGAGGCCTATGCCTTAGTAGATTAGCTCCATCTTAATTCCCACCTTCATGCCTGCAAATATTCCTTTGTCAAATCTATGAAAAACAAAGCAGAGTGAGTCCCACTCTATAAGATATAAAGACCACTACTTCACCCAATGAGCAAAGCCAAGCAACATCACAAATCTTGCAACCTGGGGGTTGTCTTATGCTTTCACAGACTTTTGGGGAGCTGAAGAGTGAGGAGCAGAATGAATGTTCAGAATGAGGGGACAACAGGCAATGGGATTTCCCACAAGCACCTTTTATTGCAAAGACACCTAGCTGGAGCAGCACTATGACTGCTGGCTAGGGAACTCCTAAACCCTCCAAATGCTCCAGCTCCTCTCACATCTACAAACCTCTCACAAATACATCACAAACACACAATATGCAACTTTTGATGTCAAATAAGTTCATGAAGTTCAGAGTCCTAAAAAATCATTTGACTAACTTCTCCCTGAATCTGTCAGCCAGTCCTATGCACACAAGGAGATGCTACCAGGCACAAGCAAACCTTGGTCCCACCAAGAAAGGTCAATAAAAATTTCATTATGACAGGAATGTAGACTGTCCACGGTAAGAAATATGAAATAACCTGCCAGCTAGAGAAGCTTCTCCTTAAATTCAGGTAGTCTATGTTTGGCTTATACCTCGTGGAGAAAAGCTATCACAAACAACTTTCCATGCTTTGTTATGAAACTCTGAATTTAATTGCTTGTTCACAGGATGAAAGCCAAATCCGCTATCACATTGTGTTGGAGGATAAGCTCCTGAAGAACGACCTGCACAATGGCATGCACAGGGAGACCATGCTAGGGTTCTCCTATTGGGTTGGGTTCTTCCTCCACAACGGCCAGGTACTGCTGTCTGCACTTGCTCAGAGAAAGAGATTGTCTGCTTTTATTAAGCATCCACCTTCAACTTTAAAATAGCATGCAGTCAAAAAGAACTGTGCACCCCACATTAGCTTCTGGGACTAAATAGCACAAAAGATGCCACTCAAATGCAATGTCTCTCTCAGACCTGCAATCCAAAGTCACCCTTGAAGGTGTCTTTGAATTTGATTTCAGTTATGCAGTGCCCATTTAGCATTGCATTTTAGAAGCTACTGTGGTAGACGTGCATCTCTAGCAGCTACAAACCTGCATCACAAAGCAGCCATAAATCTGACTTCCAAGAGCTATTAGAAACCTGCCTTCAATTATATAACATTAATTCTATTTTCTGTACATTGTCTCTACTTTCAACCCTAAGAGCTCAAAGCACTCGGCAACTGATACGAATTGCCTGTCAACACCAATCATGGGAAAATCAGGCACAGCAAGGTTAAGCAACACACCCAGTTCTGTGGCTCAACTGGGAAGGGAACTTGGTCCTCCTTCTTCTCTGTCCCAGACCTCCTTTGGGGCATAGACAAGCAGAAAGCTTCTCACCAAAGCAGTTTCACCCTTGCTGTTTCCTCTGCCCACAGCAGAGCCTTGAAAGAAACGTCTGCTCATGGAGCTGCTGCTGGTGAGGGCACAATGGGAATTTGGAGAAGCAGTGAGATGATAAAAAGTCCTCCTTGAAGAAACAGCTGCTGGGAGGTCTTCCCTGAAGCCCCTCAATCCCCCACGGGCAACAAACCCAGCTCTTAGCTTGCTTTCGGCTCCTTCTTCAAACCTTTTACCTTTATGCCCCGCAGTGAAAAAGGCTGCTATACCAAATCCTGTTACTATGAAACTTCAACAGGCTGCAAGTCATCTCATGCCCTCCAGCCCATTGAAGCCCTTAAATACAGCTGGGATGTATGCAAGCAAGTGCTTGAAGTTAACTATGTTCATTGGTTTCCTGAAGTGAGACTCGTGCATTGCTCCTTCTTTCACCTGCTACTGCTCTAGTTACCATAAAGCTACCAGACAGCTCTGCTGCTTTCTAACTGATTGTGGTTTTCGTTTGCAGCTATTCATAAACGATGCACCTATAAGCTATACAAATGTTGCAACAGACAAAGGAATTATTCATGGCTTGGGAAAAGTCCTGGAAATCCAGAAGAACAGATGTGATATCAATGACACTGTGATCACTGTAAGTGGTTCTGTTCATATAGAAAGGTTTCAGTTTAAGAGCCTATCAAAGAGATCTATAGCCAAACAAATCTAAAACGTACAGATACATGACCAGGACCCAACAACACCCGATTTCCCAGCAAAGAACGCATGCATCTTCCACGAAGGATATTCCTACCGGAGTTTTAGCACATATTAAGACTGCTTTGATCCTGCAATCAGTGTCCTGACAGCCTAGATAAAATGTAACCAGGCTAGCCCAGGAATAATCAATTCCTGAGATTTAATTTGAGGAAATAGTAATGCACTATTATAACACACCTTCTTGGCCAGGCCACTTGTGTATGAAGTAAAAAACCTGGAAAGCAAAGTATTTTTAGTAAGGAAAAACGTTTCTTTTCATTCCCAGTGTAGATTACCACGGCACATACATTAATTCCTCACCCCCTCGGAGTAAAGAAATATTTCCTTTTTTCTTCCCTTTACATATGAAACACAAATAGGTTTATACTACTTTAAAGAGTAGGATGTGGTTTCCTCAATCTGGAAGAGAAAGGTTTCCTTTGTCTTTTCTCCCAAGTGAGTCAAATAGGACAGCAATCAGGCAGCTTACCTTGCTTTTTTTAATGGGGCGTGACACAAACTAGACAAGGAAAACAGAGCGAGAGTTGTGCTTCCATTAAAGTTGATTTAACAGGCATGAACATTTGCAGATTATTTCTTTTCCTTGGGATACATTCCCATATTTGAGTGCATTTCATTCAAGGCTTTCCCCCGGCTTTGCTCTCTCAGGCACTAAGCAGGCTTCACACGTAGTCCTTTGCTTTCCCATGGAAAATTATTTTCCTTTCTATGTTCAAGTGCAGCACCATGCTTAAGCATTCATTGAAGCCTTAATAAAACTAAGCACATATTTAGCCAAACAGGAATAATATTAAGTCCTGTATATTAGGTACAACAGGTACCTAAGCATTTTGCACAAACTATCCTTACATGTGCAAAAGATTCACAAGCACATACACTGTATGAGTTTTCCATTCCCAAGCTGCTGCTGCCCTTGTGCCTCAGGCAAACTATGTCCAAGCTCAAGATTTGCCTCTTATTGTGCCTTAGATGGAGAGGCCTTTGGGAAGCATTGCTTTAGAAAGGCAAAGCATAATACCCAAAAGAACTTTCCTCCTTCTTTAGAGAAGGCTTCCCATGGGGAATCCCTGCAGACCCACTGGTAGAAATGTTCTCTTTGCTGAGCAATCCAGCTACCCTCACCATCTTTACCGAAGTGGTTATCCTAACCATGCAACCCCTGACTCACCCCACAGTTTAGATTTAGAAAAGTGGAAAGGATGTGTTTTTTCTTTTAAATGACCTGTCTGCAGCATTATACACTCTTTGTTAACTACTTCCCATTTGTGTTGCTTAAGGAAAAGTGCAGAATTTGTTCACCACCATCAAGTTGTCCTCCAGGAACAAGAGAGATAGTGAGTAATTTATCATTAATACTAATTTATTTTTTTAATCAGAACTGAGCATAGATATATTCAATCCTGTTTTTAATACAATGACCCCAAATTCAATAAAAGTCATCGTAGTTACTTCAGCCTGCTGCATTACTTACATTCACCAAACCCAATCCACCCTGGAGGCAGAGCAGGAGCATAAAGGGAGTTTTATCTTGAAAGACCAGTTTCTAGTATCAGGACAACTGAAACCTCCTCTACCTGCCAAAGTGAACTCCTCTACAATGCAAGGCTGAGCATGGTCTGGAGCGTGCCTTCTACAGAAGGAATTACAGAAGCAGCTTTCAGCCCTTCAGATCAGAGATGTACAGGAGGGCAAACTCAACCTGTCCCCAGCAATACGCTGTGAGTTATGGTCACAAGGAGACTTGGAGACTGTAGAGACTTTGTATACCTAGGTCCAACACATAAGGAGTAGAGATATTTAACAGGTCCCTGTCAAACACAATAGGACATATTGGCATCTAAATTTCCCTCAGAAAACCCCTATGTTGGGATTATATACGCATATTTTCTCTTACAATGTTTTATATTTGCATTAATTATGCCGGTAATAGGATTTCAAAACAGATCAAGTCCCATCCACCCAATTAAAGTAATTGGCTGGCAATGCCAAACTGAAGTGCTCATGAGTAAAACACCAAAACATTAACATTTCCCTGACAATGAACAGTTGGATGCTTATCTCGGTCTCCTAACAACTGCACAACAAGACCAGCAAATCTTCTTTGGCAAGCAATCTTTCCCAACTGTGTCCAGACCTGGAAAATAATGTTTCAACAGCTGTTTTTGCAGAACTTTGGCTCTCGGGTTTTCAAGAAGAGTCAGGAAGAATAGAAAATGTGTCAGAAAAAAAAAGAAGTTTGTCAAACTTCTGAAAAAAAATCTACTCAATTCTGAGCAAAGGCAACGTTAGACACATCTTTTAAATGCCACAGGGCACTGAGTTAAATTGATGATTTGCTCACAAGCAAAAATCACTTTAGCTAATGCATTCTTATTTTTAAAATTATTTCCTTTCACTTCAGCTAATGCATTTTTATTTCTAAAATTATTTCCTTCCTTTTCATTGTGAATGTGTGAGTCAGTGCACAGCATGTGTAAAGTAATGTCCCATTTCTTAACAACATTTGAAAGTAGCTGATCAATATTATTCACAAGTGGAGCCATTTTGTCAATTTGTGTTCAGGCAGGGGAGAAGAAATACTGCATCTTTTCATCATACACGAGAATGTACACCATCCAGATCGGGTGCCAGCCGAAATGTGCCAAAACAGTCATTGTGAGTAGACTGGCTCCATCACAGTAAAAGCCGGGAACCCTCATCCCTGAACCTCACCCTTCTCGTAATCCCAGTTAAAGACACACACCACCTCAAGGTGGTCTCTGACAAGATATGTATAGATTCAGGATGCAACAGAGATTGGAAGGTTAAAGGCTGCTGATGGCTGCAGCTGAAGAGCTGGGAGCTGATGTGGTGCAGAGAGAGCACAGATCTGGGGAGGGCAACCACATGTTTGTCCCTAGCAATTCCATCCACCTTTCTTTCCCTGGGGTGGTGGCGAGCACCTGGGTCCCACTAAGGACTTGAGGTGGCAGCCTGAGCCCCGGCACAGTTAAGGAGTATGGCCAAAGACCAGCAGAGCTGAAGCACTACTAAAAACCCAGATCTATAGTTCATCTCCATCTAGCAGCAGTCCCAAGAGACAGTGTCCAGTCAGTATCCACATGCTTGCTGCCACGCATGATACCCTGACGCTTATCACTGCATTTCTGGGTTTCCAGACAAAGGAGTGCTGTGCGGGATTCTTCGGGCAGCAGTGCCAGCCCTGCCCAGGGAAAGCAGGGAACGCCTGCTTCGGAAATGGTGTCTGCCTGGACGGTATCAATGGCACAGGCACCTGCGAGTGTGGAGAGGGGTTTGTCGGCACCGCCTGTGAAAGCTGCATCGAAGGCAAATATGGCCGCAACTGTGACCAAGGTACTGAGCACCCCCAAACCACACAGGCACCTTCACTGGTCTTGTCAGATGTCAAAACCTTCCCCTTAGATTTTCTAACTATGTCCATCCTAAATCCTGGAAAGGCACATCACTTTCAGGGTAATACTATGGTATTTTCTCTCTAATCCTTTGTTTGGAAATGGTGCCTCCTACTCTGGCATGCTACAAACAGCATCCAACAAGAATAACCCTCTTTAGCACTGCTTTTTCACCAGTGCTTTTGCATTAAAATACAGTTTCAGGCTCTGTATTAGGGAATAGAGAAAAGATAAGCATACTTTGAATTTAGATTTATTCTGTAGGTAGAAGCCAATAGGCATAAGCCAAAGTATTTGCCTGGATGAGCGTACGATCTGCTGGATCAAGCACTGGCTGGAAGGACGATCCCAAAGGGTGGTGCTCAATGGAGTTAAATCCAGCTGGCGGCCGGTCACAAGTGGTGTTCCTCAGGGCTCAGTACTGGGGCCTTTCCTTTTTAATATCTTCATTGACCATGTAGATAGGGACATAGAAAACACTATCACTAAGTTTGTGGGTGACAC
>VZTM01030790.1:54313-69555 GCA_013400555.1 Jacana jacana | reverse complement strand
TTTTAGAACCTGTTTTCTAGAGTACTTACAGTACCTGGCTAGTACTCTAGTATTATCTAGCTATTCCAATTTTAGGGTCCATTGAAACTGTACGTACCCAAACTGGTGTTCTGAAGGAATTGAAGCCTGTAAAGCACTTAAACAGTTTAAAAGAATTATAAATCATGTAAATTTCCTAAAAAAGGAATTGCTGAAGGGTGAATTAACCAACAGGAAACAACATCTAGTGAAGCAGGTATATTAATACTATTTCAAGCCCTAGCAGGGAGAAAAATATTTAGCATTTGAGATTAATTTAATTTTGTAAAACAAATGTAAACTAAAGCAATTACTTCCACAATCTTACCTGTGTGTATCCTAACATGTCGTGTCAATTGACTTGGCTTCTGGAAGGTCTTCCCACAGTGAGGACAGGAATAGGTAAACCCACTTCTATCAATATTTCTGTTATAAGATCTGGTATTTGATACTCTGTCGTTAGAAAAAAAGAATTTAAATAAAATCTTCTTAATCCTAATATTAAACATAATTGTGAAGAAACTGAACACAAGTCTGAAGGTATCACAACCTCCATCATTTGCTAATAAAAGTAACTGGAAATACTCAATACTTCTCATTTTTAAACATATGTTTCCCTATCTTTTTTTACAGAGCACGGATTAAAAGAGAGATCACTTGTCAAAAACATAAGGCTCTCAATGTACAAACTAAACTGACAGTATAAGTTTTTCTTTCTTCTAACAAAGTGATTTTCATCCTCCTAAAAGCAAAGTTAAACTAAAGAGCTGAAAAGACAGGAGAAATTCTCCCAGAAAGTAAGAACAGCATTGATTCAGCATGATTTTTCCCTTCATTTTGTGCTTTTTCAGATTTACAAGAAACTCACAGCAGGCTGTGGTGAGGACTACTTGCAAAAGATGATTAAAGTGCAAGGAACAACTTATTTCTTTGCAGAAGGTAAGTATTAGGATTTTTGCAATTACAGTAAGTGCTCTGTAAAATTACTATGTATTTTCTTCAATGCACTGCCATTACCCTTTAAAATCACACAAACACACTTCTAAAAATCACTCTGTATCAGAAAAACTTTGCCTGTGTTTACAAAAAGCCAGTGGATGGGACTATGCTTAGTACCTAAATAGGAAAACAGGAGAGAAGAAAAAAAAAAGAAACCTCCCAAAAACCTACTTTAGCAAGGTTTTAAAAAATTACATATAATTTTATAGCAGCATACCAAAGAAAAGCAATGATCTGCATAGATCGTGGTACTTTGCTGCCTGGAAATGCTACTCTTGCTTCCTGCAGCTATTGCCATAAAAGTGACATCTGCTCATTTTGTTACAGCCCCGTGACTGTTACCTTATTTTATAGTGAGCTTTCATATGCTCCTTTAGCTGAGAGGAAGTTTCAAATTCCTTCTTGCAAGACTTGCAGCTGTGGATCCTACTGCCTGCCAATTCCTGGCGATGTTCCTCCATGTGTATGGACAGCTGACTCTGTAAAGTAAATTCATCCCCACACTCTGAACAGATAAGATTCTGAAAGAGATAACAGAGACTGAGTTTTCAGAAGAATTCCCACACAGCAGTATGAGCTTTGCTCAAGTAGATGAGCGTATCTTTCGATGGACACTGGCAGCTGGAAGCAAGCAACAATAAAAGCATACAAGCTAAAGGAGTTTATGAACCCCACAATATAAGTCAGGAACAATAATCACTGCAAGCTTATGGTAATAATTATGTTTTAAGGAACTCCACTGAAACTGAATTCTGAAAAAGTTCATACAGTAGCAGAAACAAGTGGTTCAGCACCCCCCTCACAACCACTCTCTGTATCCTTGGTAGGCCAGTTCCAGATAGACAGAAATGTACCTCAGTGCCATTACGCCACACTCTACCTACTTGTAAGAAACACTACCTCCTAACCAGAAACACCTTAGCAGTAGATTCAGGGATTTTACACTTTTCCTGGTTAAAATGATACAGACTGTCACTTACTTTTTAACACTAAACCCACCACAGTTACTACTTACTTTTCTTAAGCTATCCTCACAGAAAAGACAACAAATATATAGCGACACACGTTTTTGACAGATATCACTTCAACCCATTAATTTTGCAGCAGTCTTAAACACACCTCTTTCCAGTTACATTAGTATTCCATGTCATTTAGAATGGAAATCATACTTTTAATGTTTAATGCAAAAGCACTGCCACTTCTCTGAAATTCAGAGGAAGAATCCAAGTCAAATATTGTTTCAGTGAAAACTAAAAGCTCTGCGTTTATTTTACTTTCTTTTGCTTTTCAAAACCATTAATTTCATTCCTCAGTGTATCATTATATTACAAAATCTAAGCAGAGAGTTAAGATTAAATGTGTAAAAATATTCACCAACTCTTTGGCAATACATCTGTTACATGTTCCTTTCTGGTATGTGTAAGTAACTTCAGACAGTTTTCGTCTCTGTTCATTTTTCAGTAATTTTAATTATCACTGCAAAGAAAAACGGTTTATACCCTCCTTCCCTTTTTTAACTCCTTGAATGATCAACAATGGGAAAAAAAACCACAGTGGTCATTTAAATAATGGTATCAACAGGAATGTTTTAAACAAGAGGAAGATATGCAGTGCCGTTTTTAAAATGCTTTGACAAATCATTTATTTGTTCTCCAAGCCTGAAAAAAACCCCAAGAATTAGGCAATATTGCCAGACATTTCCAAATAAACACTTAAACTTTAGAAGTCCTTTAATGAAATTAAATACTACCTAAAAAATTACTTATTTAACCTAGAGATCATTATTAACGGACTCAAGTTACAGTGTGGGACGATAAATAAATATTTCTTTCTTTTCCAGTATCTAGATTCATATTTGGGTAAGAATAATTCTGCCCTGGTTTCAGCTGGGCTGGTTAGCCTTCTTACGAGCAGCTGGCACAGTGCTATGGTTTGGGTTTAGGATGAGAATAATGTTGACAACACCTTCAGTTTTCAGTTGTTGCTAGGCAGCCAAAGCCTTTCCTGCTCCTCACCCTGCCCCACCAGCAAGTGGGCTGGGGGCGGGGAGCAGGGGGCACAAGAAGTTGCTGGGGGGACACAGCTGGGACAGCTGACCTCAACTGACCCAAGGGATATTCCATACCATATGACACCATGCTCAATATACGAGGCTGGAGGAATAAGGAGGAAGGGGGCACATTCAGAGTGATAGTGCTTTGTCTTCCCTAGTAACCTTTGTGTGGGATGGAGTCCTGCTTTCCTGGAGATGGCTGAGCACCTGCCTGCCCATGGGAAGCAGCAAATCAATTCCTTGTTTTTCTTTACCTATTGAATTGTCTTTATCTCAAAGTTCTCTCACTTTTACCCTTCCAAATATGTCCCCCATCCCAACTTGGGAAATGAGAGAACAGCTGTGTGGTCCTAGTTGCTGGCTGGGGTTAAGGTACAACAACTTCACGTTGAAAAGTATTGTTCTTGTACAACAAATTTGCTTTATGATGATCCTTTTGTACGAGCAGGGAAAAGCTTACAATGCATACTGTGTCAACCTCATGGCCCTCAAAATAGATAATTTGTCAATCACTTCTCACTGCTACTGTCGAATTTGCTGTAGGAAAGCGAGGACAAGATAAAATAGAGAAACTGTACGAAAAGCCAGCAATATTTCAACCCAACAGTCTCTCTCTGAAATAAGCAGTACCAGATCCAGGTTTTTTTTTGCCCCTCAAGACAACAAATCACCCACCACCACACACAGAACAAGTAATTGCACATTGTTAACCTCACTGTTGTTAAATTGACCTTTTAACACTAAACAAAAGGGGCTGTTTCATACATTACTAGATAATACTTAAGGTTCCCAAACTCAGAAATCATTTTGGAAAGGTTTACTCATCTAATTCTGCTTGTATTAACTAATTTTATCATATAATACAAGCAGAATTAGATGAGTAAACCTTTCCAAAACTAATTTTAGTTTTGGAACTAGTTTTGGAACTAATTCCAAAATAATTTGGAACTAAAACTGCAACTAATTTTATCAGATGCAGTATCTGAAGGAACACTTTGAAACTCATGATCTTCATCTGTTTAGTATGATTCCTACTTTAGATAAAAGAAGATTTTAATTTAGACTTTTTCAAAGACTATTGCTCCCAAATTATGAGACAGGACAACTCAAATACAGTGAACATTTTGAAAAAAACCAAACAAACCACAAACCACAAAAAAACCCAAGATTTTTTTAACTCTCATTTTTACTCTATCTCCACCAAATATCAGTTTTAACTTTTTTGAGCACACTAAGATTTTCCTAAAGCCAAAGAAAACCTCATCCTCATAGACAAAGAGGACACATTAGCAGTTTCAATGTTACTGGTTTTGTTTCAGTTTGTATTTGCATTCTTGTTTCACCAGCTCAGAAAGTAACATTGTCAATTTCCATTGCGGAAATGGACAAAACCAAGAGTCCTCAACAAGGTCTGGAGTATTTGCACAAGGCACTTTCTTTGTGACTAAAAGAAAGCTACTTTTTGTAAGGAATTTCAAACATGAGTTTTTTCCACTACACAAACAAACCACTACAAAATGCAAGGATAAAAATCAGGTTTTTTAAAAAACACATTTCAACAGCCCAGAAAATTCCTTCTGGAACCTCTCACAGGAGCAATCAAGCACAAAAATGCATTTCAATATAGAGAGATATGCCGTCCCAAACCTAACTGGAGAGCTCAAGACACCTATTTGTGTCCCTCAAAAGTTTGTATTGGACCAGAACTGTTTAATATCTTCATCAATGATGCATACAGTGGGACTGAGTGCACCCTCAACAAGTTTGTGATGGCACCAAGCTGAATGGTGAAGCTGACATGTCCGAGGGGCAGGATGCCATCCAAAGAGACCTGGATAAGCTCAAAAACTGGGCCTCTACGAACCTCATCAGGTTCAACAAGGCCAAGGCCAGGATCCTGTACCTGGGCCAGGACAATCCGTGGCATCAATACAGGCTGGGGTATGAAGGGATTGTGAGCAGCCCTGCCAAGGAGGACTTGGGAGTACTGAGGGATGAAAAGCTCGATATGAGGCGACAATGTGAGCTTGCAGCATGGAAAACCACCCGCATCTTGGACTCTTATCAAAAGAAGCATGGCCAGCAGGTCGAGGGAGGTGATTCTGTCCCTCTGCTCCTCTGGTGAGGCCTCACCTGGCATACTGCATTCAACTCTGCAGCCCTCAGCACAGGAAAGATATGGAGTTGTTGGAACAGGTCCAGAAGAGGGACACAAAAACGATCAAAGGAATGGAATATGAAGATGTCCTATGCAGATAGGCTGAGAGAGTTGGGATTGTTCAGCCTGGAGAAGGCTCCAGGAAGACCTTATTGCAGCCTTTAAGTATGTGAAGGGGCCCTACAGGAAAGATGGGGATGCGCTTTTTACCAGAGTCTACTGTGACAGGAGAAAGGCTTTAAACTGAAAGAGTGGAGATTTAGACTAGATGGAAGGAAGAAATTTTTACACTGAGGATGGTGAAACACTGGCCCAGGTTGTCCAGAGAGGTGGTAGATGCCCCATCTCTGGAAGCATTCAAGGTGAGGTTGGATGGGGCTCTGAGCAACCTGCTCTATTTGAAGAGGTCTCTGCTCCTTGCAGCAGAGGCTGGACCAGATGACCTTTAAAGGCCCCTTCCAACCCAAATTATTCCATGATAATTACACTGGTTTCTTGCTACTGCTCTTCTGCAATCACATGTAGAGAAAGTTGGCTGATGCAGCACAAAGCAAGATTAAAAATTACCCACAATTCCACTTTGTACAGTGTTCTCTACTACACATGAGTAACTGAGTATGTATCTTTGCTCCATTTTCAGCCTTTTTAACAGGAAGAGTAAGAAAGAGATAGAAAACAGGAGAGAGAATGTACTCCACTGATAACTTACCTTCTTATCCTGCACATTAGGAAATCTCCTGAATGATAGCTAGTGCCATCATCAAGACCCTCTGCTTCAAGTTCAAATTCCAGCTGTCCTACAGGCCTAGTATGTAACTATGGGCAAAATAATTCTTGCAATTCTGTATGAATTTATTGTTCTTTCATCTGTTTTATCACAGAATTATCCAGCATTACAAGAACATATTCACTAGCAATTGGAAGGTGTTAATAAATAAATTTTGTTTTTAAGCTGCAGATGGAATTCTAAATTGAAATGCATCATACAACCTGTTCTTCTGACATCTGCACTAAGTATCAAAATCAGGGCAGCTGAAGTGGATGGAAAACCACTTAGTGATAAAAAACAATAATAAAATCATTCTTGAGCATCTTCCTTGATGCTCAGCTTCCTTAATCTGATCTTTTTACCAACTCATAAATCAAATTTCCTGAATAAATATCCTTTAAACTATGTATCTTCATAGATACATTACGATGCAACAAAATTGTACTTAAGTCCTCTCATTTTAACTCAGTTGTTACATGACAAAATGTGAACTGACAGCAAGATCAAAGAAAGAATACATTCTCTACAGATCCTATTCCCCACCCACTTTAGGGGAAAATGCAAACAGGCCTATGATCCCAAACCTACTGGCAAGGACTGCTGTAAGCTGTCTGCAATTGGTATGGAGAAACATACTACTATTATGTTTATGATTAGAAGTCTGGTGATAAATGTATATACTTAACTCAGACTCAAATCTCCAGTGCAAAGCTTAATTTTAAAAGGCTTTCACAGGAGGAAGAGGTAATAACATGATTGAAAACTTGATATTCTGGGCAGTACAATTAACTCTGGCAATTGTAGTAATGACTATGTAGTGTGCAAAATACCACTATGCAAGAGAAGGAACAAGAATTCCTCTCAAACAAAACAACAACACAAAAAGAGGGGTGGGAGTTCTAGATAAGGGAAAAGCTTCACGATGCAAGAAATAGGTGGTGAGAGTGCCTCACCACGATACCTGCCATGAAAAATTATCACCTGGACTATTATATGTGGGCTTATCAATCTACATGAAATCACACAAATCGTTATTTGTAAATTGTAAATAACTAACCAGCTAATGTTCATATATGATACAGTATCTATCAAACATGCACAGATTCTCTTTCCTATTAAAGACCAGATAGGTACACTTGCTTGTATCCATTACATGAATTTCTCCTACAATTATTAAAACAGACTCCCCACTAAAAATCTTACCTTTCTTCTGAATGAGACCATTTATTCAACCCTCCAAGCTAAAGCATGTAGATAAGGGATTAAGTATAACCATTATGACACGTGCTTTCAAAATTTAAATTATGAGGCTTAATGAGTTACCTCTTCTCTCTCATGTAGCATTATATGAGCTTTCAGACTGGCAACTCTTGAGAACTTCTTGTTGCACACAGGACATGTAGGATCTTCACCATTATGAGTACATTTATGAAGTGTCAAGTTGAATTCAACATTGAATGACATCGGACACTGGTCACATCGGTGAGGCTGTTTGTTAAAACCATAAAAATCAAGACAAAATTCAATCTTCTCACAAGTCACATACATTCTAGGTGACACATATAAACACAAAAATCAAAATGTTCAAAATAAAAAAGTGCAATTCAAGTACCTAGATATGATAATGATCTTTAATAACAGCACTGAATTACTTTCTCTTTGCAGCTCACTCCTGAAAATGCAAATATAGCATTTCAAGAGCATATGGGGAAAGAAGGTAGGAGAACTAAAGAAAGAAGAGATCCAAAATTGAGACTGAGGATAGCGAAATTAGCAGGAGAGAAAAATGAGCAAGAGATTGAAATAAGTATTCCTACGACTTGGACCACGAACTCTCCTTGAACAAAATTAGTAATTGCACCAGCAAAGCAGTCTAGTTTATGCTATGATTGACTGATCTTCAGTTGGTATTTTCACAAACAGCTTCCATTTTTTAAGAGCACCTTCACTTCTAGACATACATGCTCTTATGCAAGTGTGCAATAGCATGGTTATAACAGTATCAAAACCAGCACCATTTTTATATATCAATGTTACAACATTGAAACTTGAGTAAGTAGTTCTTTGTATACATGAATTATCACCTCAAGGCCCTGCATTTTCTAAAAATCAATCTGTATCTACAATTACCTCAAATAGTAATAAAATTATCTTTTTCCATCACTTGTAAACTAGTTTTGGCTTTGTGAAATAGAAAGCAAGGAACAGAAATGAAATATTTCAGGTTACAGATGAAACCCATGATGAAAGCATCATTTAGAGTCCAGTCCTAGATACCTGTATTTTTCTCATCCCTTCTCGTATTTGATTTGTAAGCAGCTAAAGGGATGACATTAATCTACTAATACATACATATAGATTAGGTCACTTGACATTACTGAAAACCAGCTATAAGAGTCTAGTGGGAGTCTAGTTAATCATTATTATTTTCTTTTTATTGCTAATGGGTAGAATCAGTTTGCAAATCTGATTAAAAGAAACCCATACATTTTTCTCATCTACCTGAACATTTTATAAATCAAAGTAAAGGACTGCAGTTAAAAATTACTGAACTGGAAACAACAATCCAACTAAATGGCAAAGTAAGGTCCTGTCTCAAAGGGAACTAAAAGAAAAATGAAAGAGAAACTTCATAAAACTCTGCGGGGCCCCAGGTAGTAGTTATTAGTGATGTCATTAAAACAACCTGAAAAGAATTTGTGTTAGCTTTACTTGTCAAAATATGAAAGTATCAGTATACACAGGTATTTTCTATTATCTACCAAAACTCATACCTTGTCATTTTGCTCATGATCCCTCATATGGCTCTGGAACTGGGTTTCTTTTGGAAAAGACAGCAAACAGATCTCACACTTATGGAAGCTGGGTACTCGGTAAGGAAAATTACTGTTTTCTACATTCAGTGTCAGAACTTCATCTACAAAACAAACATTGAAACATTTCTATAAAGTCACATTTCATTTACTTATAATTTATTACAAAAAACAGAATTCTGTGAAGCAGAAACTATCCAAACTCCTGCAAGATTCTGAATTCTACAAGACTTGAAATTCACTGGTCTTGAAGATCCCGGGCATAAATGTTACTGCTTCCATTGACACAAGATGGAAGGAATGTATTATTCCTCTCTCTAACTGTCAGGTGCTAAGGGTAAAAATTTTACCTTATCCTTGGAATTTGAAATCAATGCTTTCTTGTTTCATAAACACCCATCAAGTCTGCAACCAAATAAAAAGCTGCTAAATACACTAGGTATGAGTAAAATACTGCCAGGGGTTAATTTTTAGATCCTGTGATATCATATCACATATTTCTAAAAAAAACAACCTTTTTAATACAACACAGCAATTCTGACTACCCAGATTTTTCTGCCCTCCCCTGCTCTTTTCTCTCTTTTTCTATTTAAGAAAGGCCTAGGCTTTTTTTTTTTATGTCTAACTCTGGTAACATAAAACTTTTATTAGTTACTTTTACAGCTGTAAACCCAACACCAATATATCAAATAGCTGAGAGAGCAATAAACTGCCAGTCAAACTGTGTACACATGAAATCAACAAAGAAAAAGATGATTATGGTTTTAATAGACCCAGTCTAAGCCCACACACTTTTTCCTGTTTTGAACTTTCAGCTTTTGATATAAGAGGATATATAATATCCTCTTGCTTAAATGGCTGAAGTCAGTCCTATTAACGTTTTCCTTGTATCTTAATTATCCAATTAAGTTAAACACATATTACACTTGAAAAGATTCTGTATTACTAAGGACGTTATATTTAAGGAAAACTTTGTGAAAAACAAATGGTGAGAGAAGTTAAAATATGTAAGAGCATTCAAATCAACACTAACAAACTAAGAACAAAATTCAATTGATTCACCCTGCAGATTAAGGACTCTAAAGAAAAAACACTGACAGATTCAAACACTGACAGAACTCAACAAAATGCATCAACAACAGAATGCAACAGGATGCATTAAAAAAAAAAAAAAGGGGGGGGAGGAACTTTGGTTTTATTATCTAGACATGCAAGGATTGATGTTTCCCTTTAAGAAAGTGAGTACTTCACTTCTGTAAGAATCGGGCATAGGAAGCTTCAACACAACTAGAAGTTTACAGCATCCTGTTTACATTTCCTCAGGAGAAACCAAAGAGTATGATTCATTGATTCATATTGCTGCTCAGTACTGCACCTACCTAAAAATCCTGTTTCATTCAAAAAACCATAAAAATTAAAGAAGAAAATCAGTATTTTGTCCTGACTACCTTTTCTTCCTGCTAAAATTCCCCTAGACAAAAAGCTTGTATTTGAGGAAGCTCTAGGAAACATTGCAGCACAAGATATTTTGCTTGAAAAACCACAACTAAGCAATGTCCCAGGGACTTTACTTCCTGTTTCTGGACTGTCACCCAATTAACTTTTGATTCGCAAAGTTTAGTTCTGCATCCCTCTGTTGAAAAGAAATCATTTGCTTAAGTATCACAGGTCTTTAAAAAATGTTTAAATTTAATCCTTCTTCATCCTTCAAAGAATTCCCAGCTGTAATTTCACAACACACGCAAACCCTATCAATAGCAGGTTTCCTTCACATCCCTGAAACACTCCCAGTTCTTGAAAAGCTGAAAAGCACATCTGTAATTACACGACACTGTCCTTTAAGTATCCTTGTGATAAATATACCTGAGTAGAATTAAAGGGCACAAAAGCTGTTTCTGCAACTATTGACAAGAGAGGTAAAACAGAAGTCTGCTCCAACACCCAGAGAACATGAAAACTTAATGCAAGAAGTTTTCCACCGCCCTACAGAAAGGGGTAATCGTTCAACGCCATAAAGACCTGACCTCTCATTTTAAATTGACAACTGAAAAATTATCCAATCCACGACTTTAGAAAGGCCTTTAAACCTTCTCCGAGAACCAAAGAGATTATTATCTTTAAACATTCACTCTGGAGATCAAAGACAATGGACAACCTACACAAACAACGTCTAAACGATTGAAGCAACAAAAGCATAACTTTGAAATGATCAGAGGTGCTAACTTCTCTACAGTTTAAAACACAGAAAAAGCAACTTGCTCACTTGCATGTGAATGAGGTTAAGTGACTTAGTTTTCAAGTCAGTAACATTTCTATATGTAATTTTTATTTTTAGCATATATTTATTTACTGCAATACTGATTAATCGACATATTATGAATTTTCTTCTGGAATTCAAAATGGACTTCAAATTAATTGTATGTTCATGAAAAATTAAATAACCTTGTAACGTTTCAACAGAATTTAAATAATAATGTTAAATATATGAAATCATACCACATAACACACAGAGATACTGCATCTTTTCTCTAAAAAGTAGGAAACTTCTAAGTGGATCATAGAATCATTTAGGTTGGAAGAGACCCTTGGGATCATCCAGTCCAACCATCAGCCCTACTCTACAAGTTCTCCCCTACACCATAGCCCTCAACACCACATCGAATCTACTCTTAAACACAGTCAGGGATGGGGACTCCACCACCTCCCTGGGCAGCTGATTCCACTGACTGACCACTCTCTCTGTGAAAAACTTTTTCCTAATGTCCAGCCTAACCCTACCCTGCTGCAGCTTGCAGCCATTCCCTCTTGTTCTGTCGCTCATTGCCCGTGAGAAGAGACCAGCACCAACCTCTCTACAGTGCCCTTTCAAGCAGTTGTAGAGAGTGATGAGGTCTCCCCTCAGCCTCCTCTTCCTCAAACTAAACAACCCCAACTCCCTCAATCAATCCTCATAAGCCTTATTCTCCAGGCCTCTCACCAGCTTCGTTGCCCTCCTCTGCACTCACTCCAGCACCTCGATATCTCTCTTGTGTTGAGGTGCCCAGAACTGGACACAATACTCAAGGTGTGGCCTCACCAGTGCTGAGTACAGGGGGACAATCACCTCCCTACTTCTGCTGGTCACACTATTCTTTATGCAAGCCAGGATGCCCTTGGCCTTCTTGGCCACCTGGGGACACTGCTGGCTCATGTTCAGCCGCCCGTCGACCAGCACCCCCAGGTTCTTTTCTGCCAGGCAGCTCCAGCCACACTGCCCCAAGCCTGTAGCGATGCATGGGGTTGTTGTGGCCCAAGGGCAGGACCTGGCACTTGGCCTTGTTGAAGGCCATGCCATTAACATTGGCCCATCTATCCAGTCTATCCAATCCAATCACCACTAAAATAAACAAAAAGGAGTAACAAAAGCATAATCTAAACATATTTCATGAATAAGAACAGAAAAACAGCAAAATGAGGAGCTGAGCACATCACACTGAGTCGAAGCACCAGGAGCTTCTCAAGAGTAGTTCATGGGTGATCATAAACCCTGAGCCTCTTGCAAGCTTTTCCACCTTCCTAACAGACCTCAGACCCCAAGAGAGAAGAAAGGGAAGACACACATTTAGGAAATTCATTGCTTAGACCTGTAACATTTTCAGCATTACTCTTTCAAAGAAAAACTTCACAACTCTTCAAAATGCTAAATCTTGACCTTTTTTTGGTCCTATCTTTCATATTGCTAAAGAGGAAAAAGACAGACATTTGGGAGTTAGGATTGGACCCTAGAATCAGCAACTGGACTGTACAGTCCAGCTTGACTTGACAGATTACACTTACTGCAAAAGTCCTTATGGGAAAGGCAAAGCAAATCAATGTAGGTTGGATTCCAGAAACCTTCAAAGACTTGGCTATTGGAAGATCAGGCTGAAGACTGCCCTAAGTAGTCACAGCCAGTGTGAATAGAGAAACAGTCCAGTTTGGACTTATCTCTGAAAATTCTATTGTTTAACTTTCATTCAAAGGGCAGGATTGATATCTAATGTAATCAGAAATAAAACACGAGTTCACTCCTTCAGTAACACGGTATCTGAAGCAGCTTAAAGCAAAGATGAGACTATAATATGTTTTCACTTGTATTCTCACAACACTCTCTTCACTGGTATGCTCTGTTACCAGCCAAATACTGGGTACTTCTAGAGTTGCACAGCTCCCTTTTGTTATACAGGAAGTGACTTTTTATTTTATTCTTTCAGTAGTGACAAGGAGACTATTCAGAATAATATCCCTGCTGAAACCAAGCCATTGGGTAACAGCAAGGACAAAACTTTTACGTTGTGTTTAAAACCAGGGAGTCAGAAAAACAGGAAAGACCATGTCAATTAGACACAGTAACAAGCAAGTGAGATAGATTTTAACTTTTCAGGCAGGCATCACACACACATCAAGTATGACTTGGGTCTGTCTTCATTTCAATGTGAAAAGTGAAGTAACAATTTGACACTTTATTGTTAGAAGAATTAATAACCAGACACAGACACTATTTATACTGACTCCTCCGTACCATACTGTCATTGGAATAACCTACATTACGATATTCCAGGGAAATCAACAGCTAAATCTAGTTATGCAATCACCTTCACTTATACCAGACAAAAAAACCATTAAATAAATATATAAAAAGTCCTGTAGACAAATCAGCTTAGACCAAAACAAGTCAAACTGCAAAATACTGGATCTGTCTTAAAGGCCAATATTTTTGAACACCTGAAAATACAGGAGATGATGCCAATTGAAGAAGTTGGCAGTGGGTTGTGCAACCTGTACTTTTAGACACTCTGATAAATTTGTTCACAAAAAAAAAAAAAAGCTCTATACATTCCTGGTGTACCATGTACCACAGGAAACAAAATAAAAATACTGACAGAGGTGACATGTTGTTTGATAGTCACATTCAGCAGGAGAGCAACCCGATCACAAATAGCTAATATGCTGTCTATGCTCCCAGGAAAACTTAAATATCGGGTATTCACACAATTAGGCAAGCTATTTATTGTCAGATACGTTCTGTCTAGATGATAACACAAGTCTTCTCTCTGTTAACAAAGTAACAGAATGCCACTCAATTCAACAACAGAGAATTACAAGTTTGAGGTTATATTTAAAGACATTAACTGATCAAGCATATAATGTCAACAAAACCACATTAGAAATTAGCATGCTTTTACTAGAAAGCAGTTACTTACTGGCATCCATAAACAAACATACGCACAAAGTACAAAATTAGTACCAGAGTAACAAATCCCCTGAAAAACAAGTGATTCTTTCAAGTCCACACACTACAAAAAATTATAACCCTCACTGAACAGCTGCAAAGTTTAACACACTGCCATTTATTAAATATTACCTGTATGCAAACAGTGTAAAAAATATTGCTTTTATTTCCAATTTGCATGTTTGTCTAGCTGCAACATAAATCAACCCTATTCCCTCACAGCTTGAGAGAGACAGTCAAGTATCAATACAATTAAACTAAACAGGGAGCACTTAGCTCATTAGGCAGTGTCATACGTTTTGGCTGTGTTTCTTAAAAGTGCCCCAAAATACCAGAATCTGACTGACAAGGCACGAATCAAAGATAATAAATTTTGGTTTAAAGACAGACTTATTCAAATACTCTTAATGTTACAACGTTCAACTTCTTTTGAAATGAATTATCCCTCACAGCACAGCAGCAATCAAGCTTCGGGTCAAGCCAGCTACGGAGTTCTGGGATACAGCCCTCATGAAAACTTGACCCCGGGGAGTTGAGTCAGCGAGCAGGTGCTCCCTGCTATAAACCACCGCTGACAACTGAATGTGGAAGGAGGGAGACAGAATTAGAGCACTCCCAACCATTCCTTCCTTATGTAAGCAGCACCGTGCCTCCTGGCAGCCCGAGGTCTTCTCTGCAAGGCGCAGATGGACGCACTCATCTGTAAACGCAGCACGGCCTTATTAGATCTCTAACAGCCTACTCGCACCCAACTGAGAGGACACCGTGAACACAACGTTCAAGCTCACGGAATTCATGGATGAGAACTTGTCACTGAAGTTAAAGGGCAGCTGACAAGTTTAGGGACAAAAGGGTCTGACCCTTTCAAAACCTATTTAGTAATTTACAAGTGGAAAGGAAGTGATAGGACAAGAGATCAGAACAGGGATGGCAATATGGATGTTTCCTCCTGCTACACTAGAAGTTATCAAACCTGGATGAGAACGAATCATTAAAAAGTTACGCTCAGTTCTGCAACCAAAAAAGAGAGTAGCTTAAACCCAATCCAGCACTTTCTTAAAGAAAGCCAGCAGTCATTCCTCATGATTTCTAAGGGGAGGCTCAGGGGGAAAACTCAATTCTCAGTCCACATCTCAGACCAAAATCAAGAAATCAATTAAAATTTGCTCATAAGAAAAAAA
>VZTM01030790.1:28957-49139 GCA_013400555.1 Jacana jacana | reverse complement strand
CCGGGCCAGGCTGCCTCCCCTCCGCCCTCTTGCCTATACACTCGCACAATAGACCCGGCCTCCCTCCACCCCATATCCGGGGACTATATGCGGGAGCCCGCGGAGGCTTTTTTTTCCGCCATCTCGCAGCGCGCCGCGCTTCCACACACCGCCCCCCTTTCTTTCTTTCCTTCCCTCCTTCTCCAAGGCTCCTCACCGCGCTCCCCCGGCCGCCCTGCTTTACCTGACGCGGCGCCAGCCCTGCGCCTCTCCCCGCCGGCTNGGGCTCCCACGCCCGGCGGGAGAGGCCGCGGAGGGGCGGGGCCGGGGGCAGGCGGTTGCGCATGCGCAGGGCCGAGGGGGTCGCGTGCTTGGGGTGAGGGGTGGGTACATCCGGGGCGGTGGCGCATGCGCGGCGCGGCGGAGTGGAGAGGGGCAGGGTTGAAATCGGGCTGGGTTGGGGCCTTCGGTCTGGGCCTCCTGGGTGTAGATGGTGTGGTGGGGTTGGGTGCGCGTCGCTTCAGCGTCCTGGGCTGAAACTTCTTATTGAAGGCATAGAAACTGGCTGGGACTCGGCCAAAGTTGCTGTTGCTGCGGTGGTGGCGTTCCTGGTGGGCTACCGTTCACTGCCTTCCCTCCCCTCCCCATTCTCTGTCAGCTCTGCTTTTAGCTTGAGGGGTGCGGAAGGTGTGGGCCGTGGCCATGGCTCTAGCCCCGACTGCCTCGGTCTGTGACCGGCCCGAGGAAAAATCGAGGGGTCTTAGAAGGTCACCACCTCATTTAATAGTAATCCTGGGGGTTTGTAAGCCACACCACCTAGTTCTGTAACCTGTAGCATGTGTGCACTGGAAGTGTGTCCTCTGGAAAGGTACCGATAAAGATGGAGAGGTTTTCATTGATGGCTTTTTCCACCACTTTGTGGTTCTTGTTGCTTCCAAAGACGCCACTTGTGTCTCAGCTTTGAGTTCATAGGGCTTCATCTTCTGAAATGAGATCTTTATTGCATGTCTTGTCTTGCCAAATGCATTTTTAATATAAAGCACTTGCTTTTGATACTTGACTTGATTGATGTCTTTTCGTTATCTCAACAGTATAATTGATGTATTTAGGATTCTAGAGCTTTCTTTGAGATGTTTTCTTTCTGCACCTTTTAATTTTTAAATACCCTTTTTACAAGGGTATATTTCTGCACAAAGAGAAGTGCTGTGAGAATACTACCCACACTGATAAAATTTTATTACTTTTTTGACTACTCAGCCTTTTACCCAAAGAGTGATCCAAAGCTCCACACTGAACCAGGTTCCTGCTGCTGAGGTACTCAACTGTTAAAATGCTTAAGTTCTCATTGCTTTCCAGGTTATCCATTTTTTCCTCCCCCCATCCCATACGGCCAGCACCCGAGTGGTTTCTTTAGTTCAAACCATATAATGTTTCAGTAGCCTGTATTAAAACGTGTTTACTGTGATGTAGGCTTAGTTAAATAAGCAGGATGACCCTGCCCTTGTTTGTTATATTTATTACTTTAATGTCACTTTCTGTAGTCTGCAAATAATATTGGAGAGGTTCTTCAGATCACTGAGGGAAAAAATACAGTAGGCTGGGGCAGTGATACCTGTAAACTACGGAAGAAAAATGTTACTAAGAGTTTTTTTCATCATTGAACATTAACTATCACTTTGTTAATTCAGTTATCTTGTTCTGTATGGAGCTACTTTTTTCATTAGTTCAAAGTTAACTGCCTTTCAGATGCTTAATTAAATTACACCTAAAAACTTGCCTTTAGCTACCAATTTTAATCCTATCAAATAGGAAGTCGGGTTTTTGGAATGCCAGGTTTCAGTCCTTTCTGAAAGCTAAGGTTGGATAGGCAATATTTACTTTTTTTTTTCTTCTTCTATGTGCCAGTAAAAAGTGTACTTCATGTGCACCGTTGAGAAGTATGGAAAGGTGAGCTAGAGCTGCTGTGACCCTTCCCTGTGGCTCCTGAACTGCCTGCTTGCTGCAGCCCAGCTACAGGCAGAGAAAAGGCAAAGAGCAGCAGTGGCCTCTGGTGGTTATGGGCTGGTTCTGTGCTGAAAAATAAGGCTGCCGGGTCTTTCAGCAGCGAACCACCAGTACTGGAGACAAGGTGACAGCTGTTCACAAGATTTCAGTTACACCCTAGGGATGGGACTTAAAGCTGAAGAACCCCAACTGAATCAGTATCTAAGCCTACTTATCTAAAACTCACTGCTTTAACTACTTCTTCTGATTTTGTTCTAACTTTGTCAGAATTCTCCTTTTTTGTTTGTTTGGGGTTTTTTTTGAGGTGTTCTGCATTGGGATTAAGAACTTTTGAATTTTGAGTTTTGTTTCAATTTTGAAAAGAACTGATGGGCATTTGAGAGGAATGTAAATGGGATTGTATGTGCAGGCAGCTGCTGTCTGTACTGATTGGAACGAAAATTGTACGTAATTTTTTGAGTCTAAAAACCAACTTAAATTTCTATGAAAGTGTTATTGTTCCCTGCGTGTCTTTCAGTGTCCAGCAGCAGCACAGTCACAGTTAATTTTGTTCTGCAAAAGTCTGTGCGTTATCTGTTCCAAATTTATGTAGTACATTTGTTGGTGTTGACAACTGCATCACAGGCTGATTGTGTACAAAACTAGCACTGCATAAATGTAAAGACATCAGTTTCATTTCTGATCCTCGAGGTGCCTGTGGTGCTGGGAGACAAGTTTGTGAAGAGTGTATTGAATAGCTGTTGAAAAGCATATGAAAATAACTTTTTATTAATAAAGAAGTCCAGTAGTAAATCATACTCTTAAAATACTGTCTTTAACTGTACAGACATTATCAATCTATTGAAGCTCATTAATCTCTGAGTAATTTCCCCTCTTTTTCTGTGTGGTTGACGTAGCTTTTTTCACCTGCACTTTGCAACTGGAAGAAAGGCACTGCATGCACAGCTGAAACTGTTGCTCTACTTGTTAGTTAATCCATTGTCTACATTTGCAGAGAAGCTGATCCTTCAAAATATTTTAAACTTGTTGTGTTTTGTAAATAATTAAATTACCCATTGCAGTCTTTCTCTAAAGTCCCTGACATAACTGTAGAGGTGCTACACGGGAAACTTGTCACTTCAGGGGTGTGCCCTAGCATCGCAACCCAGTGCCTTCTCAGGTGAGAGCCCAGCAGACCATTACTCATGCGCTGCTGTCCACACAGGAGTCTGTTCCCCAGATGGAATCTGTAACATAATACAGAGAGTGTCAGATGGTTGGCCTTTAACTCTGTCTGTCATGGATTTTAGCTGGTTTGGCTAATTTCTAGGAAGAAAAGCAGTGATAGTGTCAGCCCTTAAAATATGCAACATTTAAAAGTTAATACTTGTTTTTTATCTGCAGATGAAGAATATAGGGACAGGGAGAACAAGGTTAACACAGAACAAATTGAATTGTAAGTTTTACTACCAACTAGTAGTACTTGATGTGCTACTAAATTTTAAGGCAAACTGATAAAATCCAGTAAGCTGTCCCAGTAAAGCTACTTACTAAGGAGGGTGCTATTTACTGTTACAGTTGTCAGACCCATACTGTTGTAAAATACTGGTTTCAGCTGCTTCTGGCTTGGGCATGCTTGGACTGTTTGGGCTCAAATTCCCATGCCAGCTGTCTAATTTCAGTTTGGGTTTGGTTGATTTGAACAGACTGCTTCTATCTGTCACATTATGTTTCAACTGGTTTTGGTTTTTGTTTTGTTTGTTTGGTTTTTTTTTTAATAAGAAGGCACATAAAATTACTTGCTGCCCTCGCCAGTGAAAGTAGTGATAGAAAATTTTGACTCTAGCATGAATTTTAAGTCAGGATGAGTCCATTACTCTCTCGAATAAAACTGGGAATGTATCCTTTTGTATATATGGCTTTTAAAAACTGATTAGAATATGCTGGATAATTGTCATTTTAAGGAAGTGGAT
The DNA here is from genome assembly GCA_013400555.1 of Jacana jacana. NCBI lineage: Eukaryota > Metazoa > Chordata > Aves > Charadriiformes > Jacanidae > Jacana > Jacana jacana. The sequence goes on along the minus strand of VZTM01030790.1, from coordinate 45,204 downwards.
TGTGTAGCAGGTCTCTCTATCCACCTTTTCCAGGCTGGGACAAGGATGGTACTTTCCCTGAGCTAGAGCTGTAGGTGTGTAGTATTCCACATTGGCAAATCCCTCTCTAGTTTGCTTAAAGCTGTGAGATTTAAGTAAGTATAAAACCTTTTGAATTCTCATGTTTTAGCTTTTACGTGTCGGAATGCTTGTGAACCAGAAACAAATGTACTTCTAATAAATGTATTTTTGTATCATGGTTTGGCTTCAGGCAATGGAATTTTAAGAAAAAAAAACATTGCAGTTTTCCCAGCATGATGGAAATAGTGATACACCAAAGTAGTTCTATGTTCAGCCAGAGGTGAGAGAAATAAAGGCCATCAGGAAATCCTACATACACAGTACAGCCAGGCATTCACAGGAGGGCATTTTGGTCTGGTTAAGCTGTACCAGGAAGAGCAGCTATATGCTTACAGGACACAACCTGAACTAGATCCTGCAAATAATGTGGAAATTTCAATAGAAGTAGCATTCTCCTTTCATATTACTCTAATAGCAAAAGCTAGAGGAGACCTGCTGGATATTTGGTTTGTAACTGTTGGCACCATATGCTGCAAGAGCTGCAGTATACATTTTGTGGGAAGGATTTCACTAAAGAGGTAGTTTTCCAGTGGTATCGTATCAATTTCCAAGGAAAGATAACTGTTTTCTGCTTTCCTGGGTTGGTTGGTTCCTTTATCAAAGAGCAGGTGCATCCTACTCTTTCTTCACTTGGGTTTCCAGCCCTGTCAACCAGCTTGCTTCTAAAGGTGCTACTCCAGTGGAAGGTTTTTATTAAAAATTAATAGGCTGTAAAAATCTACACTCATTAAAAAAATAATCCAAATGATCATTGAAAAGGTAAAAGACAATACTGTTAGGCACTTTAATAGTATTGCTAAAATTCTCATCAGTGACAAGGCTGCATGTACAGTTCACTGGAATAGCGAGGTTGTATACTGACAAATATATCATCTAAAGGATTAAAAACTGCATTCATTGTCATTGTTGGAGTTCTAACTGGTTAGCAATGAATTCCTGCAAAACCATTTTATCTGTGCTGGGTCCTGTCCTGGGATTTTAAGGCTCGTTCCAAGTGTAAAACCAACCCGAGATACCACAATTTTTGCGTGTGGCTTTCCTAAACGTGCAGTTATCCCCATCACATTGATCAGTCTGAGGCTCTATGACTGCTGTCTTTTCTATTGTGTTTGGCATTCCCATTTTTCTTCTTTTTCTGTAGTGCATGCCCTGTGGTGCAGGTCCGCCCCTGGCTGAGCTATATTTTCTGTGTGTGAGGGTAACGTGCCTGGAAGATCATAGAATCATAGAATCATTTAGGTTGGAAGAGACCCCTGGGATCATCAAGTCCAACCATCAGCCCTACTCTACAAGTTCTCCCCTACACTAGATCCCTCAACACCACATCTAATCTACTCTTAAACACAGTCAGGGAGGGTGACTCCACCACCTCCCTGGGCAGCTGATTCCACTGACTGACCACTCTCTCTGTGAAAAACTTTTTCCTCATGTCCAGCCTAACCCTACCCTGCTGCAGCTTGCAGCCATTCCCTCTTGTTCTATCGCTCATTGCCCATGAGAAGAGACCAGCACCAACCTCTCTACAATGCCCTTTCAAGCAGTTGTAGAGAGTGATGAGGTCTCCCCTCAGCCTCCTCTTCCTCAGACTAAACAACCCCAACTCCCTCAATCGATCCTTATAAGCCTTATTCTCCAGGCCTCTCACCAGCTTCGTTGCCCTCCTCTGTACTCGCTCCAGCACCTCGATATCTCTCTTGTGCTGAGGTGCCCAGAACTGGACACAATACTCAAGGTGCGGTCTCACCAGTGCTGAGTACAGGGGGAGTGCTGAGTACAGGGGGAAGATTTTTAACTAAAGATGCTCCAGTTCTTCAACTACAGCCTGCTTTGCTGCAGGTTGCGGTAGTACGTTATCTGCTTTAGACACTATGGGCTGGTAGGTTTATTTTGCTAATGAATCTGCATTAAATAAACTGTCAGAAATCTATTGCAGTAAGTGTCATGATTTCTTTTAGTGAGGTTAGTTTCTGTGTTGTCTGTACGACCTGAAATTGCAGCCTCTGCGTGTTTTCTTTGTGCATCCTTTTTGGGGGAGGGGGAAGGTGTGGTATAATCTGTTTTTTTAGTGGTTGCAGTTTTGCTCTCTATTCTCAAGCAATAGCATAGGAGCCTTCATGATCTGCTAGGTTCATGGATGCCTCACTGTGGACTTGGCATTTAATTTCCTGTTTGCATGCTGCCTTGTCTTGATGCCTTATAATAGGCTGAGGTTTATGCTTTCTGGTTTATGTTGCCTTTTTTCTACCTTCCTCCTCCTTCCTCTTGGCTTTTCTCTCCTCTTCCCTCTACTCTTTCCCTCTTCCCATGTCTACAAAGCATGATAATTTCTTCTGCTACAGGTATATGACCTCAGACAGAAGGTCTGTCCATCATTATCTTTTTTCTTCATAAGACACCATTAGTGATTCTATTGATCTTATAATTTGCTTGTCTTTTCTGCTCTGTTTTTTTAATAGAAAAAATCACAACATCCTTATGTTTCCAATAAAGGTTGGACCAGATGATCCTTGAGGTCCCTTCCAACATGGTATTCTATGATTCTATGATTTGGAGACACTACTTATATTTGTCCAAATATGCTGTATTTTCTTGTATTTGGACACACTGCTGTGCTCTAGTACCGGGATTCTGCATAGACATTAGAAGCGTGACAACTCAAGCAAGGAGTTGTTCTTCCCCTATAAAATCAATGGAAAGAAACTTTCAGCCTTTAGAGCTAGACTATGCAAACAATTTACCCTGAAATAGATATTTCAGCTAAATACTTTGATCCCGAGGCAGAGAAAAACAGTAATTCCAGCGGCGTTCAGCAAGCCAGGAGATCTGCTGTAACCAGATATTGCTTACCCACACTTTCTATAGGTAGGTAGCTAAGGGATTTTTCTAATTTCACAAGCATATATTTTTCCCACTTGTTGGTAAGAGTCTGTCATGCTGTATCACACACAGAGGTGTTTATTAATATAGATGAGCCCGCAGTGAGGAAGCACGAAAAGAAGCGAGTATGTGCTTGCAGGGAAGGTGAGAGTTAAGAGATTATACTTCCCTGAACAATAGAAATACATTGCATTTCCATGAAAAATCTGATAACAGCACTTCTGGTGCAGACTTAAGCCTGACATCTCCTTAGTCAATATATTTATCCGAATGTTCATGTTCACAGTGCAGTCATTTTGGGAACTCGGGTGATAACAAACAATACGATGTAATCAATTGGTTTGTGGTTTTACGTTGTTCATTCATGTGAAGGAGCACTACTGTGTACAGGATCCTCCTGGGGATGTAGCTGCACGTGGTGAGATACTTGGTGCCTGTTCTCACTGATTTTCCCTCTCTCCACTGCTTGTCACCTGGGCTGTGCTGGCATGATTGTCGGGGACGCACACACACATCATACTTGAATCAGATCGTGGAACTGACCCCATTTTAAAGCAGATCTGTTGTTGTGCTTTTGGCAGCCCAAATAATACTGGTGCCAAGCACAAGCAACATCTCTTCCACCAGAGGTTGAAGCTGCTATAATCAGGGAGTCGGATTTACCATGAATTAGGAACATTGTCTTGGTACAGTGAGGTCACAGAAGAGAGTTCATAAGGGAACTGGGCTTTTAGTGGTTAAAACCAGGAATATCATGAGTGAGCTTGTAAATGAAGTGGCAAGAAAGTCAGTAGGTGCAGAAGAGCAAGTGGTTTGAAATACAGGTTTTCCAGGGAAGTTGTGGATGCCCCATCCCTGGAGATGTTCAAGGCCAGGCTGGATGGGGCTTTGAGCAACCTGGTCCAGTGGGAAGTGTCCCAGCCTGCGCAAGACGGGATGGAACTGGCAGAAAAGGACCTGGTCGTGCTGGTCGATGGGTGGCTGAACATGAGCCAGCAGTGTGCCCAGGTGGCCAAGAAGAGATATCGAGGTGCTGGAGCGAGTGCAGAGGAGGGCAACAAAGCTGGTGAGAGGCCTGGAGAAAAAGGCTTACGAGGATCGATTGAGGGAGTTGGGATTGTTTAGTTTGAGGAAGAGGAAGCTGAGGGGAGACCTCATCACTCTCTACAACTGCTTGAAAGGGCATTGGAGAGAGGTTGGTGCTGGTCTCTTCTCACGGGCAATGAGCGATAGAACAAGAGGGAATGGCTGCAAGCTGCAGCAGGGTAGGGTTAGGCTGGACATTAGGAAAAAGTTTTTCACAGAGAGAGTGGTCAGTCAGTGGAATCAGCTGCCCAGGGAGATGGTGGAGTCACCGTCCCTGACTGTTTAAGAGTAGATTGTATGTGGTGTTGAGGGATCTGGTGTAGGGGAGAACTTGTAGAGTAGGGCTGATGGTTGGACTTGATGATCCCAGGGGTCTCTTCCAACCTATGATTCTATGATATTTAAGGTCCTTTCCAAACCAAACCATTCTATGACTCTGTGAAACCTGTGGCACAGATAATGCTATGGGAATTCCGATTCACTAGTCAGAGGGGAGAAAAACATGAAATAGGATGTGGAGGCAGCTGTCAGTTAAAGAAGAAAATGTGGCAGAAACAGATGTTTGAGATGCAGGATGAGGGAAGCGAGTCTAGCCCTGAGTGAAAGAAGTGGCATAGTACACGCATCAGAAGCTTGACAGAAGAAAAATAACCCATGGAAGTTTGGAACACCAAAACAAAACGTTTGGTGATGGGAGATGAACAATGAAGCAGGCCTTCTTGGTGGTGATGTAGTGTTACATATTTTTTTAAAATTAGAATCTAATTAAGAAAATCCCCACTTTTTCAGGCAAGCTTTTAAATCCGGATGGACTGAAAATTTGTATTGTAAATGAAAAAAAAAGTATCACTGGCTTTGTACACCTGCCCCACAAAGATGGTAGTGCTGGTTTCAGTATCCTAAGACCAGCAAAGAAGCAGCCAAAGCAGGAAATAGAAAAATCTTGGGCCTTCTCAGGTGCCTGCAGCAATTGGGCAAATATTACATCAGACCATGACACAGATCTCCCCATCAGTGGCTCTGTGATGGGTGTCTGGATAGGAAAGTCCCACAGAGTCTACAGCCCATGAGCTGGTTCAGAGCTGAAGGGTTGTTCAGCAGCAGCTGCTGTGGCATTTTCAGTTTGTCTTTTTCTGGGAACAGCTACAGTTGGGATCCCTCAAAAGGGGGAACTATGTAAAAGAAGTGCCTTGTTTAATAGGGTCAGCAAAGAGAATTAAATCCTCATAGTTCACCTGGAATTTATTAAGGTCACCACCAGGTTGGAAGCATGGGGCCAGCACACCATGCTTATGAAGAAAAGTGTGGAAAAAAGCTAAAGAAAACCCACTTAGCTAAGGAGGAAGCAACAAGCATCATGAAAGCGGCTTCTTGCATTCTGATGTCCATATTAGAAACATACAAAAGATCGTTAATTCTGGCAGGTAACATATAAAAGCAGTAAGACAAGACAAGAAGGATTTTGAGGAGCATCTAGCAGAAGGATTCACAGGTAACAATAAATCTTTCTTCAAATATATCAAAAGCAGGAAGGAAGCCAGAGTTTGAAGAGTCAGGATGATGACCTTTGTAGAAAGAGAGCACTTGGGGAGGGTCAGGCCATTGCAAAGGAGCTGAATTAATTATTTGCGTCGGTGCTCGCTGCACAAGAAATGGGAAAGGTTCTGATCTGAAGTCTTCTTTGTGAGAGACTCCTCAGAGAACCTATGTGGAGAGAAAGTGACTACAGAAGCCAACACATAGAGCAAACAGAGCACACAAAGAGCAGCACACAACCAGGACACGGTGGTGTTCATGAGAGAGTTTAGAAGGAATTCCAGTCTAAAATAGTTGGATGGCTCCTCAAACATGGTGGTGGTAGCTTCTTGTGCAAAGCTGCCTTGGCACTCAAGGACAGTTAAAAATTTGAAGGCAAATTTTTAAATTTTGAGCAGAGACCTGGGGAACTACAAAGCTCTGAAGCAGGACAGTGGTACCAGCAGATTAGCTAGCAGGAACTGAGTTACTGAATATTTTGATAAAAGGGTCTTTTTGATAAAGCCATGTTGGCTTTTCTGAAGTCTTTTCAACAGTTACATGATGCTGTGGTTGATGTAACTTGCTGGTTTGTTCTCCAAGGCTTTTGAGAAGAGTCTTTTTGGAGGCTTTTAGGGAAACTTAGCAGCACATCACAAGAGGAAAGATCTTTGTATGGTTAAATGGTTAGAAGACATGAATAAATGGTCAGTTTTTGCAGTAGAAGGTGGTGACAGATGGGGTTCCATAAGATCTATGCTAGGGCCTTTGCTGTTCAACATGCTCACAAATGACTTCAAAAAGCATGTTAGTGATGAGGTAATCAAGTTTGATGATACTAATTTATTCAGGGTACTAAAACTTAGTGACTGAGCAATAAAACGACAGCTGAAATTCAGTGCAGATAAATGTAGAGTGATATAAAAAAGGGAAGAAATCCTGTTTTCACTTACATGGAGAAGGAGTTGGGAGTTAAGATAGGTGGTTGCAAAGAAACATCACTCAGTACTCACTAGTGATCAAAAGTGTAAATCAAATGTAGGAGCCATTAGGAGACGAAGAACAGAAGAGAGAACGTCACTTTGCCATTATGTAAATCCGTGGTTTCACCATATCTGTAATATGTCGTGCAGTTCTGACCTTGTCCTTCCCTACCACCTCAAAAAATGTAAGGGATTGGAGATTTGGTCAAGGCCAATAAGGATAATCAGAGACATAGAATAACTGCCATATGAGAAATGACTTAAACTGCAACTGTTTAGGCTGAAAGGAGATGTTTTAAATGACAAGGGAGAAGCTACAGAAAGAGGAACCAGGGAGAAACTAAATTATTTGGGGCAAATAATAATAGTAGTAGCAGTAGTAATAATAATAATAATAATAATAATAATAATAATAATAGCGTTGGAGGCAAAGTCAAAGGGTAAAAAGCATAAAAATAGGGAACTAGAGATACTAAGGTATGAAGTAGAATAGCTCTTAAAAGCACCTTTTGGTCCTTGAGGGCATCCAAAGATGGTGAGCGCTGCCCAGCGGTTCTGTTCACGGAGACATGGCAAAACCTATGACCACAACAGAATACAAAACACTGGACTGAGTAATATTTTGTAACCAAATGCAATTGTTTTGACACTTGTTTGTATTTGCAAATTTTCAGCTTTTGTGTGCTTTTTCTCTCTTCTAACTATTTTGTTGAAATGCAAATTATAAACACATATATTTTTAATTTATTTCTGAGTCAAACTCCACATCAAATTTTTGAATGACCTTCTGTGACTTTGAACTAAACATGATCCATAAAAAGTTCTATTTGACAACAGGAGGATAGCTATTTGAATTATTTTTTCTCTATTATCTGTATCAGTGTTTGAAGAATATACAAGCCCAAAAATACATCAGTTAGCATCATAATAAATCTTTATTTTAATGTTCTTATTATTTAAATAAGGAAAAGAAACCAATTGCTCGTCTATTATCTATATTAAAACCTCATAGGATGGAAACAACCAGATAGTTTCCAACCAGTTTATGGCTGCTGGCGTAATGTAGACCATTAGTGTTTAAATTACCGTGGGCTGTGGTTAAAATCACTGCAGGTGTTCTACTTAACGAAGTGTTAGTTAGGTGGCAGATGACTGTAAAACGTTGGGGTTGTGTGAGTCCGTCAGTACAGGAGAAGGAGAGCATAAATACCAAGCTGTGTTACATCAAAGAAAGACATTGAGGATTGCCCTTTACTGATGTTAATTGTAGTCTTTGCTACATTCAGCATCTGCTGACCTGGGCCAAAATGTAGTTGCCAATATATACTTGGAAAGCTCTGTGAGCTGCTGGTAGATCATGTACACTTGTATCTGTTTTATAGACATTGCAGACAGCAGAGGCAGGTGGCTTTACTGAATTTTTGAAAGTCATACAGGGGAAAACTAGGGGCAAACTCTGAGTTAAAAACCCAACCTTCCTAATTCTAAATTCTCTGAGAGGGGATGAGGAGAAGAATAAACTGTAAAATCATCTTAATTATAAAACAAACAGCAATTTCTATATAGGTCTTAGCAGATGAGCACTCAACAGTAACAGTTTGAGGGATGCCAGGAATTGAAGTTTTAAGATGAGCACTCAACAGTAACAGTTTTAGGGATGCCAGGACGTCATTTCTCTTCCAAAGGGTGTTTCAGAATCATTGCCTTAATGTATCCCTATGTAACATGAATCGGGTAATATTACATTTATGAGAAGAACAAATGATTTTGTAATAGCATGTGTCTGGGTTCAGTTTGCAGGTATGCAGTTAGCTGCACAGAAACATGATGCTGACTTTTCTTGGGGGAAGTCAGAACAACTGCAGGCTCATCTTTCATGTGGGCTTTTGCCTGGGCTCTTTAGGGTGTCAGCACAGAAGTTCATTATTATATTATTACCAGAGAGGTAACAAAAATGGTTTAGCATTTTTGTGGATAAGTGTATAGAAAGAGATGAAAAATTCTGGCAGTTGCTTCATAATTATTTACTAAAGAACAGAGAAGTGTTAAGACTTCAGAGTCATGATTGAATTACTTCATCACTTAAACGCCTGTTGTGTCCCCATCCCGTCCCCTGTCCCCCCCCCTAGTATTTTCTTTTTTTTCTTGTTAATATTTATTCTTTTTTCAGTGCTCACTGTCATTTCATGCCTTACTGAGCTTGTCTGTCCTTCTGGTTTGTACACCCTCATCTACTTCATCCTACCTACTTTGTATTTGCCTTCCCCAGCTGTCTTGTTTCACTCCTGGCAGTTTTTCAGAGATAAAAACAAGTAGAATCTTCAAAGGTGCTGGTTACACAATTGCAGTGCCCTTCCACTTACCTCAGTGTGTATTCTCTGATTTTTCTGGAGCTTGTGGCTTGGCCAAGTATGGAGCCTTTTTAGGGAACAGCAGCAAGTGAAATTCTGCTGATTTTCAAGTTCTTGTTCTAAGGAATATAGTTAACTGATTTTTTTTTAAATTAAATGACTGACAGTCCATATGAAGTTAGCTGTTATCCCCCACATAATACTTAAAAATGAAAAAAAAAATAATTTCATCTGAAACACTGCCTCTCTCTTTTTTTCCTTTGATTTAAATCTGAAGATGACGCTTATCCCAGAAAAGATCAGCCCACACAGTTAAATTGGCAATGAAATTGAAAATGGTCTTATAATGGGAAGAGTTAGACAATGTTAACAGCAGGTGTCAGTGTGAACTCTGCCTGTGTAATTAAGGGTGAAAACAATATGATTAAGAAGTTTCAGCGCCATCACATGATATCCTCAATTGTGGATCTTAAAAGCTTCTTTAATATTCAAAAGTGCTTTCCAAATATTGTTGTTTCACATGTCCAATGTATATCAAATAGTTACAAATCACAATCAGGCTATTTTTTTTGGCTTGTCAGCAGTTTTCACTAGCAGCAACACCATAACGAAAACTTGGAAATCCCACCTCTGAAAGTAGCAATGAGATATGTAACTATTTGGTGTTATATAATATCTAGTATGTTTGCTTTATAGAAGAATGTGCTAAATAAGTGATAAGGTTGATTGAAAAGGCAGACTAAACTCTGAAAAGACAGAAACAAAATAAAATATAATTTTGAAGTGATTTAAAGAACTGTATTGTCAGTAGAAAAAAAAAATCTAGTGTAGAAAGTCACTGAGGCATGTAGTAATAAAAATCAATTGTCTGCAGGGCTGGCTGAACAAGTTGTAAGAAGTTAATGAAATGAATTAAATTAGAAACACCTGGTAACTAGTAAAGTAGGGTGGTTTTTTTTTAGGATGGAAGAAATTAACACTTACTTTTATCTTGAAATCCATTTAGGTTTTCCTTCTTTCCTTCTGCTTTTAACCAATACCTTCATGCACATATTTCTGTGCTAGCTACTAAAATATATTTTCCGTTATTGTAGGTTTTTGGAATTCCAGCCATAATTACACTGTTGGGTTACTTGGTCTTTTTTCTTTCTTTTTTTTTTTTTTTTCTGAGAAGAGAGGCATAGAAATTTTTGTCAACATGGTTGCTTAAAAATCTGGTATATGTGAAAGCTGATGCTAATCACAGATCAGACAGCTGCAGGTTTATTCCATACTAGTCCAGATATGAGATAAAAATCTTCTAGTCAAAGTAGAAGACATATGGAAGATAATTATTCCTTTAAAAGTTCTGCTATACATATACACACACCCATATATATATATATGCAGAGCAGCAAGGCTGGAAGGCAGCCAGGTTCTCCCAGCTGAGAATTCCCCTGGCACTGGGGGACTCAGCTGGCATCCAGCCCGCTTTACTGGCTCCTGCCCCACTCTGCTCCTGTGCCGCAGAGCTGCAAGTACCTCACCCTTCAGCTACACTCAGCTGGTGTACATACAGAAGCTTTCACCAGGATTTAGGACAGTGTAGGTCTGTCCCAAGAATCAGGGGTCCATAATTGCCTCCATCCTTCAGCCCCCTCTGCACCCCCAAAGACATTTTGTCTTTTTGACAGTGTGTGTTGTATGGCTCCCATGGTGTGTTGCGTGAATGACTCCAAAATGGAAATGTATTATCTTCCTGATCCTTGTAAAGTAGAAAAGTTCTGCTACTCCTCATATTACTCACGGGGAATTAAGGCAGTGCTTTGTTTCTGCCATCTTTGAAATGTGTGTTTGAATTCAAAGAGCCAAATGGCTTGAGCTATGTCTGTATGGCCTGGAGGAGCAGGAGCTCAATACAAGCCAGTCCTGCTCTCTGCATCAGATTTCTTGTTTAGAGAGGGAACTTGATTTTCCAGGTGAGAATCAAAGTAGATAGTCAACTTGCTGGTAGTCCCCAGGGTACTTTGACTCTGGTCCCAAATGACAAGACAGTGTAAATACAGCAGAGACCTGAAAGCCGGAGCTTTTATGGTAAATACGTGTCCATAATTTCAGCACAGGTAAACTTTATGAGATTGGGACCCACGAATGGAATTCAAAGCCCAGAATATGGGGACTAATCAAAGTTAGGATAATGCAAAATGTCATGTTCTGAGGAGACACTAATTTTCCTGCAGGCAGTGGTAATACATATGTTTGTCTGAAAATTCATTTTGTTTGGGACTTGCATATCCAAATCAAGACCACAAGGTAAGAATCTAGATTTCCTCTGTGAGTAAGTACATAGAAGTAGGAAGGGAGCAACTAAACTTTGGTTGTTGCACTGTAACTTCAGTAAGAATTGCAAGAATGGACTGTAAGCAGCCTGCAAATGAGAAGCATTGGCCCTTCCATTTTCTTGCTCTTCAGCTGTAAGAGTTTAAAATCAGCATCTCTTCAGGGCTGCCTTAACCAATAGGGTACTTGGGAATCTGCTTTGGGTCCCTTGGCTTCCAGGACAGTGCTTGAGGTGGCAGGCACTCCTCTCTGATTACTTTGAGTGTTCAATGTTAACATATACTGCCTTTAGATGTAGCTCCAGCCTGACGTTATGCATGGGATTAATCAAGATACATAAAAACCAAGCTGCACCTCAAACTGTTTCTGACTTTATCTGAGTGCTGCATCACCTTTGGTGCAGTGGGATTAAGATTACAGGGGAAGGTGGTTTATTAAAAAAATGGGAAAAAAAAAACCAACTACAACCTTATGGATTTGGCTGTCAAAGTGTTTACAACCAAAATAAATTTTACTGATTTGGTCTATAATTTCATGAAGCCTCCTACTTGTCCTCAGCACTAGTGGGAATGAGATAGGGGTATGTCTACACTAGCAAATAAAACCATTCCCAAGAATATTCCCAGGCATGGCAACCAACTGGCATGGACCGACTCTCAAGTTTACCAGTGAACAAACACAGCCAGGCTCCCCAACAGGGTGACTGGATGCAAATCCTTGGGTGGTAATGGTCTGTGGGATGCTCTAACTCCCAAACCTTGCCTGGGAATTGCTTGGGAGACTGCTAGTTGGCACAGGCCAAAAACATGCCAGGGACTGCTCTAGTAATTTCAGAGCAGTCATATTCCAGCGTCTGGGAATGTTTGCAAGCACAGATTAATTCGCTACCATAGACATAGCCCTAGGTTCACCAGTAAATTCCACAAACTCTTTTCAACAGTGCAAAGATGAGAAAGACTGGTGATTATTTGTGAGGAAACATTTCAAACTAAATCCTGTCTCAGGTTTTATTGCAAACCCTTTCACTCTTGAGATATAAGGGTATAGTTTGGTTCTGGATTTCTGGTCTTGTAGTATTTATCTTGTTAGTGCATCTAACCTTTTAATGACTCATAGTAACATAAAATATCTTGAAGATGTCTACAGGTTTTAGACTTAATTCTGTGACTTCTTGGGCAAATTTAGGAGTAGATGACTAATTTCGAAATGTTTTGTGTCATTCTTAATATAGAGAAGGAGTCTTCTGTGCAGAGTATTCTCTCTCCAACAGCTATTGTTGCCTTTCTTACCAGTGACTTATTTAGAAGATGATATAATTTTAAAACTATCATTAGAAGGACTTAATTTTGTGCACTGGATAGCATGTTATCTATAGCTTTCATTAATAGCTGTAGCTAAAAAGTGTCATTTGGTTGTGTAAAGGTACTAGGCTGGCAGAAAATCCCAGAAAAAAAAGGTAATTTTCAAAGTCTTTCAGGTTTTACAAAGCATTCCTTAGTTTTCAGTTGCAATTAAGTGTGGTTATTACATAAAAATAGAGTAAAATCGTAACCGTATTCTGTATTAACTTGATACAGGAAAACTGAAGCAATGATTAGGTGTGAACAGAGGTTGCCTATTGGAATTATCTTAATTTGTTAATTATCACAGTTTTCAATCTTTTAATTCCTACCTCCTACTGCTCACTAAATTTGCTTGTTGTGCTCTATGTTCAATTAGCTAAAAAGGAGCAGATAATCCCCCCTAAATTTTAAAAACCATTTATAAGCACCTAACGTGAAAAATAACTGATTAGCCTTTACCTTGCCTCTACCTCTAACATTTTTTCCTGATTTTACAGTCCTTTGAGTGCAAATCTTGTATGAGAGAAAAAAGGTGGGGTTTTTTACCCCGTCTTTTCTTGGGGAAAAGAAAATCAACTCAGCATAAAGAACGCATAAAGAATTTAGCTTTAACCTGAATAAAATGGTTCCCTTTTCCTCCAAGTTATTTATTCATTCTTTCAGGTATCTTTATCTGAATTACTCTTTACTTACAGAACTAATTTAAATCCCCTGAGCCCACAAAAGGTCAGACAAATGCTTTTGTCAGAGCCCTAACACCCTTCATGAGGCACTTTTTATTTTTATGGAAGTTTTTTCAAATTGTGATGATAAAGGGGCAAGGCCCTAAGAGGATCACTCTGAGGATCTTGTGGTCAGTATTTTATAAGACACCGTCTTAATTTTATGTGAAGAAATTGTTTGCATATTTCAAAGACTGGGATTTACAGAAAATAAATGCATGAAACTGTGGAATTAAAAACCACTATTCTTCAGTTATGCTATACCCTACCATTGGCTGAAAAAATGTGTTTTAAAAGCTCTTCCTTCCACTCTGTTTCAGCATCACTAATTCATTTAAATCCTTCGTGCTTCTATAAATAACGTAGTCTCCGTGTTGTGACATGATATTCTAGTGCTATTCCAAGATATCGCAGGACTATTAATAAAAAGGTAGTGAAAAGAGACATGAAATTATATATAGCAAACAAAACTAGGAATGATGGTTAGAAGACTCCATTTTTAGATGTTTTATCTAGATCTGAATTATCATCAAATCACCTATTCCATAAATGAAAGTCCGTGAATATGGGTTGGAACAATGTGCTGCATGAACTATTTGTATTTTATTGTGGTAAACATATTATGCATAAATCAAATATTATGACTGCAAGTTTTCATGAGCAGAGCAGTTCAACAAATAGATCTTCAGGACTGGGAGTTGCTTAAGGTAAATAAATTTGTTTAAAGTACAGCTCGAGCCGAAGACTGCAGTCGGTGTCCTCAATGTGTAAAATCTGTGAAGTTTGGTTTTCTTGTAGAGTTATGATTCTAGGAACTGGTATATTTTAAAGAAAATCACTAAATACCATTAAAATAATGACACAGTGATGAAATTGTAGCACTAGAAATTTGTTTCACTGATGTGTTGTCACATCTCAAACCAGCTACACCAGTTCTAGCTACCTGGTTGCATTAAATCTTTTCAATTTAGGGAACTTCAACTAATATCAAAAAGTTGTGGCGTGTACTCTCAGTTTTCCACTTAATTTCAAATCAAAGGCAAGGTTGCAATGGTTGGCTTGGTTAGAGTCTGTGGGATCTGTGGTTTGCTGCAGTTTGTAGTTTACAGTCTTCTCCAGGGGAGCTGAGTAACACAAACGGTGTGCAGCTGAGCCAGGGGAGGCTTTCTGCTTTTAATCACAGCTGATGGACAGTTAACTGCTGAGATTTCACAATGGAAGTAGCCAATGTTGAGGAAAATCCAGGGACTATAAAAGCAAAGAAATAAAGAGCATTTCAAAAAATGTTTTTATAGGGTGAGATGAAGGAAGTACAATTTTCTCTTGAAATTTAGGGAAATTTGATCTGAATTGATCTCTTACTCACAGAACTAATTTAAACACCACATGTCTTTAAAAGGTCAGGCAAAATCATCTTTCACAAACTTAATAGTCTTCATAAGTTACTATGTATTTTCATGTCTGTGCAGATTGTTGTTGACTCAATATGACACATCCAAAAAAACCTGCACAGCCTATTAAAAACAGGCAAGGAACAGAGAAATACAGTTTCTTTCATGCATAAAATCTGACTGAAAATGGAACAGGCATGAAAAGGGCTTGATGCAGAAGCTGTAGGATATTTTCTAATCTTGAACAGGTACCTGATGGAAATTACCTACTGATGAAGTGTTGCCAGACAGAAGAAAAGATCTGAGGATTACCAGTACAGCTTGAGGTTTGGTGAAAGAGCTATATGAAAATAGAGGGCAAAGGAAGCGAGAGAGGAGGCTGTGCAGGCACTTGGAATTTATAGACACCTATTAAATGAGATGTCATAGAGAAGAGATGCTTGAATGTCTTGAATGACCCCAAAAAATTTATGTCAACAAGTCAAAATGGAGAAAGTGATCACTACTGGAGGAGAAGCAGAGCTGAAAAATGTTTAAATCACTGAAAAGCACGGGCAAAGAACAGACAGATGTAGCAGACTTGATTTCTGGAGAGAAAAGGAGTTAGCTCTCTAGAAAAGGTGGGAAATGGAGATAGCTGGGGAACACAGCAGGAGAGATATCAGTGTAATATAGGAGACTGTGAATTACAGAAATATGAATACGTTGGTTGGAGGAACCTCTGCAAATCACCCAATCCAACTGCCCAATGGTAGGAGGTCTTTTCAACAGCTGATCAGGTTAGCAATGGCTTTGTCTAGCTGAGTCTTGAAAACCTCCAAGGGTGGAGTCAGTCTTTGTCCTGGTGCTGCAGTATCTTCTTAGTGAAGATGTTTTTCCTAATATCCAGTTGGAATTTCTCACACTGCACATTGCTGCTATTACCTTGCAAAACTATCTGAAGCAGTCAAGAAAAGTTTCCGTAGTCTCCGTATTTCCCCTTCAAATAGTTGCAGGCTACTATTGGCTCAAACCCCATTTTCTTCTTCACCACACCAAACAGGTTTCTTCCCATGTATGGGAGGAGCTATGCCAGTGTCCCATTTTCCATCTTCATACCATTGTGCTGGGCTCTCAGGTTTTTCAATGTCCCTTCTGAGCCAAGGAGTGGGTGAAGCAGGACACTGTATTCCAGCTCTTTCATATATTTCCAAAGGATTACAAAGGCAAGATAAAATCACAAACTCAGGTTATGTTAGAACCACAGTCTAATTTAGATTGGAAGTGACCTCTGGAGGTCATCTGGTCCGTACTCTGCTCAAAGCAGGGCCAAATTTGAAGTTAGATCTAACTTGGAAGTTAGGTCAGGTTTCTCAGGACCTTGTCCAGTCAAGTTTTGACAAGCTTCAAAGATGCATGAGCATCCTGTTTCCATGTTTGGACACTCTTCCAGTGAAAGCATTTTTTCTAAGATTCAAAATGTCCATTGTTGCCACTTAGGACCATTGCCTCTTACTTTTCCACTGTCTACCAAGAACTGTCCCTGGCATCTTTTAATAGT
>VZTM01030790.1:17598-28947 GCA_013400555.1 Jacana jacana | reverse complement strand
TTGAGACGATTTTATGAGAAGAGGAATCTCTGAAAATGGACTCCACTTAACTGTTGGACTGCTGTTTTTCTGCCCAGCTAAGAGGAGTTTTGAAATAAAAGCTTTAAACTGTTCTCGTATTTACAGTGCTGTTTAAAATGTGGCATAGCTGTATATAAATTACTTCACATCTTGGAAGCAGCTTGGCTGCAGCAGTGTGGAGCACAAGATAGGTTTGCTTATGCAGTTCAACCTGATGTTTAGAAATTGCTTGCACAGCAGGGGAAGACTGACATGGAGATTCATGTTAATTTTCACACTTGGCAAAAGTACAGAGGAAGAAGAAAATTAGTAAAATAAAAGCACTGTAGTGGGAAGAAGAACTAAAAATAAATCACAACATATTCACCCAATATCCTTCCATTCGTTTTTTGGTAGATTTAAAGTATTTGATACTTTACTGCAATACTGTAATTGCATGGGGAATTGGAAAATAAAACACAGAATGAGGTTAAACAAATACATGTCTCAGAAAATGGGCTCTTCATTACCTTGTCTGCCAGTCCTTCTCTGTGCTCCCTTCAGATTTGAAGCATTTGAGTGCTGCTGTGGGACTGCAGAGATATTCAGTGTGTCTGCAGTGCCTTTCCCAACATTTTCTGGGTTCCCTTTGCCTGTTCATGTGTGATCAATATGTGCAAAAACTTGTTTCCAACCACAAGTACCCAACTCAGAGCAAAAGTCTGTGCTATTAGTCTGTAAGTACAGCAGCTTGCTTTTTAAGTGGTTCCATTTCATTTGATGGGTATTTTTCCATTCCTTAGAAACTCACAGCTATATGATATTGCAGTCCTGGTATGCATTGATGATGCTTCCCAAATATCTGACATCAATGCAGTTCATGCTGCTTGTGTCATGACCATTATATAAAATAATAACTAATAATCATCAGAAGAACAGGCAGTGATGGATTCTTCCCTACCTCTGGTGTTTTGCCTACATTTACCTACCTTATTAGCCACGTATAAGCAGCGAGAAAAAAGGGATGGGGAAGGAAAAGAGCTGTTCATCTAAGGGACAATGCTGACAGAATAACAAATATCTGTGAAGTGACCATAATTAAATTTAAGCTGTGAACTCAGAATCAGGATTCTGACGGTTGGAGGAGTGTTATTTTGGATCTGCTTCTCAGAGGAATAACAGAGGCAGAAAAAAAGACAACTGCTTTTCAAATGATACTGTACTGTTTGGGTAGTAGAGCTCTGGACCTACTGTAATGCAAAAGGCACTTGAAACTAAAGCTTTTTGGCCTTTCTCTATCAGTTTTTATTGTTTAATTATAAATATGACAGTACTTGCTTGCAACTGGGTGTTTTTCAACTTAAAAAACCAAGAAATTCTGGTTGTAGTTAGTCTTGGGCTTACAGTCATCCTTGTTTTCTCTGGAAAGAGGGTGAGTGTTTTCCCATTTCTTGTCTCAGAGACAACACGTCAGTTTCCAAAGAAAATTGTGTTTGGGGGAAAAGCTAATCAAATTATCAATCATTTTTAGACAAGGAACCATTTGGGGTCAAATGCCCAAAGGTATCCAAGACTGGAGCCAACTTTTCCTGAAAGTGGGTAGTATCACACTTTATTAAAAGGCATAGAATTTGATTACTACAAAAGGAAGTTATTATATCACAGTTGAAACTTTCAATGCATAGTCATATTGCCATGATTTTTTCTCACTTTACAGGTGTAGTTTTGTCATTGNGTACATGCTGAACAAACAGGGCTTCAGCACATCCTTGTATGTGATCTGCCCATCCTCCTCGTCATCTTGGTGGCCCTCCAGTGGGCTCATTCTGGTATGTTCATGTCCTTTTTTCACTGTGAAGCTCTAAGCTGTACACAGTACATCAGATGTGGTCTTGTAAGTACAAAATAAAGGAGAAAACCCACGTCTTTTGACTTGCTGGCTACACTTTTCCCAGTACAGCACAGGATGTCATTAGCCTGCGTCAACAAAAGGACACAGAAATCTCTCCGATCTTTTGAGAGGAAAGGCAGTGGAGTGTGAAAGCAACAAAAATCCAACAGGTTCTAAAGGCTATTTCTGGAGTTAAGTTTTGGTTATGAGGGCTCATTTGCAGTCNTTGCATGGGGAATTGGAAAATAAAACACAGAATGAGGTTAAACAAATACATGTCTCAGAAAATGGGCTCTTCATTACCTTGTCTGCCAGTCCTTCTCTGTGCTCCCTTCAGATTTGAAGCATTTGAGTGCTGCTGTGGGACTGCAGAGATATTCAGTGTGTCTGCAGTGCCTTTCCCAACATTTTCTGGGTTCCCTTTGCCTGTTCATGTGTGATCAATATGTGCAAAAACTTGTTTCCAACCACAAGTACCCAACTCAGAGCAAAAGTCTGTGCTATTAGTCTGTAAGTACAGCAGCTTGCTTTTTAAGTGGTTCCATTTCATTTGATGGGTATTTTTCCATTCCTTAGAAACTCACAGCTATATGATATTGCAGTCCTGGTATGCATTGATGATGCTTCCCAAATATCTGACATCAATGCAGTTCATGCTGCTTGTGTCATGACCATTATATAAAATAATAACTAATAATCATCAGAAGAACAGGCAGTGATGGATTCTACCCTACCACTGGTGTTTTGCCTACATTTACCTACCTTATTAGCCACGTATAAGCAGCGAGAAAAAAGGGATGGGGAAGGAAAAGAGCTGTTCATCTAAGGGACAATGCTGACAGAATAACAAATATCTGTGAAGTGACCATAATTAAATTTAAGCTGTGAACTCAGAATCAGGATTCTGACGGTTGGAGGAGTGTTATTTTGGATCTGCTTCTCAGAGGAATAACAGAGGCAGAAAAAAAGACAACTGCTTTTCAAATGATACTGTACTGTTTGGGTAGTAGAGCTCTGGACCTACTGTAATGCAAAAGGCACTTGAAACTAAAGCTTTTTGGCCTTTCTCTATCAGTTTTTATTGTTTAATTATAAATATGACAGTACTTGCTTGCAACTGGGTGTTTTTCAACTTAAAAAACCAAGAAATTCTGGTTGTAGTTAGTCTTGGGCTTACAGTCATCCTTGTTTTCTCTGGAAAGAGGGTGAGTGTTTTCCCATTTCTTGTCTCAGAGACAACACGTCAGTTTCCAAAGAAAATTGTGTTTGGGGGAAAAGCTAATCAAATTATCAATCATTTTTAGACAAGGAACCATTTGGGGTCAAATGCCCAAAGGTATCCAAGACTGGAGCCAACTTTTCCTGAAAGTGGGTAGTATCACACTTTATTAAAAGGCATAGAATTTGATTACTACAAAAGGAAGTTATTATATCACAGTTGAAACTTTCAATGCATAGTCATATTGCCATGATTTTTTCTCACTTTACAGGTGTAGTTTTGTCATTGATTTTTAGACAATGCCCTGGAAAAACTGAATCACGGTTCCTTCTTTAATAAAACTCAAACAATGAACCTTTGGGGTTTAACATCTCCATATAAATCTCATATATCATAAAACACTTCAGAACCTCATGACAAAAAATCCATTTTATTGTGCTGTAAAATATGCAAATATTACCGTATTCATAGTTCTATAAAAGCTTGGAAGGCAAATTTTTCAGTATTGCATGTAAAGAACAAATTAATTGCCCTTGATAGGGGTGGTTAGCCAATATTTAGAGCCTCTCTGCATTAGGAAGAGAAGTGGAGAATAGTCCAAATTGTGACAATCCTGGTAATTTAAAAGACTGTATTCACCATCCTGTTTTCTAGGAAATAGTAAACAAAATCGTTACAAGGCATCTCCTTTGTTCAAAAATCAAAATCTGCCTAGCTTTCCAGAAATTTTGCTCCAAATAATCCTGCATGTCTTGCTCACATAGGTATGCCCTTGACACCTCTCGCCTTCTTCTGGGTTTCTACTCCTCTCATATGTATGCATGGGTAATCAGTCTCTTAGCACCCAGGGGACCTTCTCCATCTCTCTCATCTTCTTGAATTGCAACCTATTTAGTTAGTTACTTAGTTACCACTCCCCAAAGGGGCCCTTACTTGCTCCTTCCAGTTAGTCTGTTGAAAACCTCGTTTCTCTGCCCTTTCGCTTGTCTGTAAATTAGGGAAAGCATCTATTCTCAGCATCCAAAGTACTAAAAAAAATCTGCATTTCAAAAATAATAGTAAACAACTGATCTGCAATCTATTGTTTGTTGTTCTCATCTTTGCACTGGAGCAACTGCTAAGCCCAGTTCTAGGTGCCAGAGCAGAATGAGGATACGGCACCCGTTCATTCCCTGTCAATGTGAGTGCTGTCCAACTAACTTGCTGGGTTGCAGGGCAAAAAGTCCAGCTCTAGAGCTGCTGAGCTTCCTTCAGCTGCTGTAACAATAATGCAGTATTCGGCAGGGAAGGTGAGGGAGTTAGACAGAAGGGACATGACAAACTTAAGCAGGAAAGATCCATGGTTATTTTAAATACAGTAGGCCAAAAGACTGTGGTGGAGGAGTTACCTGGAAATATGGGGAATATTCCTGTAAGATTGCCCTACACTTGATCTGTTTCTGGTGCTGTCTCCCTAAGCAACCATTTGGCCTTCTGTCGTGGAGCTAGATGGATTTTTAATCTGCCTGATTATGTCAATTCCAATACTTATGTAGGAGCAGAAAAGGATAAATTGTACCTGGAAGATAATACCAGAAGCACTCAAAGTAGAAATTAAGTGAACTAACCTTTGAAATAGCTTCTGAAGAAATGTTATTATTCTTCGTCCCCTGCCATTTTGAGGTCCAATTCAGCAAAATACATAAGTTTTTAATGGAAAATCAATGACATTTCAGGAAATGTTTAAAATTCATTGTCTTTAAGTGGTGTGTTTTGTGGTGGAATGTCTTTCTAGATGTGTAATCTAGATCAAAAAGTTGTTGAGGTCACTGTAGACATTACTGAGTGAAACATGCTGGCTAGTGCTCTGCGAGGTTTTAGACTAGGTAATCCTAATAGCATATTTGCATTTGAACTCTTAAGATTACATAGGAAATATGAACAAATTATTGGGGGATAGTAAGTTGCAATGTTGAATTCTCTGTATGCTTTTTCTTACCTTGAGTAAAAGCGAGGCAGCCCTTCCTGCTTTAATTTAGAGAAAAAATACTTAAGATTATATTGCATTTGCAGGAAAGGAAGAATGTGTATATGGATGATTACCTCACAGGAGCCATCACCTGGCACTTCATTACTCTATGGTAGCTTCTTGGTATGTCAAAGCCTTATGACTTCAAAATGATATTTTGTTTCTTTTGTTTCTTTTTACTCATTAATTCTCTGCGTTGAACAGACCGTACATTCATTTATTGAGGTTGCTTAGAGAGTCAAACTTTAAATGATGACCTCTTGAGATTTTGACTGCTGGAAGATTTATGAGTAGTTGTAATTATTTAGTTTATGATGAAAGTTGCAACAAAACTGACTTACGTGTACTCTGACAGGGCATAATTTCTGTACAGCTCGTGTCCATCAATGCTAGCATGCATTTAGCTCTGTATTTATCTGCATTTCATTTTTGTTCAGAACTTCTTTCTGCCTAAGCCATTTTTTAAATTTTTATCAGCACCCTGCAAATGTGATGCACACAATTAGTCACGGTCACATTAAGTCCAGGCTTGGAAAGCTTTTGAAATAAAACTCCATGCTGCTGAGTATAAATACTTGTAGCAAAGGCTTCCAGGCAGAGGGTGCCATAGTGACGTTATCATGCCAAAGCAATGATTGTTTTATAGCTGATCAAAGTACCACTCATATCTAAGAAGTTCCTGATTAAACAGAAAGTTGACACACCCTCACCCCCTATATCCTACCATATTGTCAAGTAGTATTGCAATAAATAACACTCAGCAAACAATTTCATATTAATATTACTTTATGCTTACATCAATATGGGAATGAAGGCAATGAATTAAGGGTACCTTTATTAATCAGTGTCAGTATCTTGGTTTTATTTCTTCCTGTAAATCCCATGCCACTCCTTTATAGAGAATGACACATGGGTTAAAATCAAAATCACAACTAGACTTCCATTTTGCAGGAGGAATGACTGACTGCTTAGGGGTGAAGTTCATGTCATTGAAAAGTAAACTTTTGCCTTTTACTATAGTTCATGTTTCTAAAAAATAAAAATCAAGAGACATGAAAAAAAAAAACAAACACAAGCCAAGCTGGATGCTGAAAAGTGGCCTCATCAGGAGAAAACATGCAGCAAACACAAAATTATTTATATAGGTGGTTCAGCAAGTGGTAAGCCAGAAAAAGGACTGACCAACAGGCTTGACACAACAACTCACTGACCTGAAGTCATTGCAAGGCCACTCTCAATAACCTTGGAAAGGTCATGATAACTGGGAGGTGTTCCTGAGGAGAGGAAGAGAGCAAATGTCACACTTATCTTCAAGAAGTGCCAGTTGGAGGATCCAGGAAACTGCAAGTAAGTCAGCCTCACTGTGATCCCTGCAAAGGTGATGGAGCAAATAATCCTGGAAAGTATTTCCAAACACATGAAGGACAATAAGGTTGGGAATAATCAGCAGGAATTTTTAGAGGGAAAATCATGAGAGCCTTCCTTGACAAGGCTTGGTGAATGCAGGGAGCAATGGATGTGGTTGGTCTTAACTTTAGTAAGTTGTTTGTTGTTGTATCCCGTAACCTCCTCATAGGCAAGCTGATGAAGTATGGGCTAGCTAAATGGAACAGTGAGGTGGATTGAAAACTGGCTGAACTGCTGGTCTCAAAAGGGTTGTGATCTGTGGAACAAAGTCCATCTCGAGGTCAGTCATTAGAGTGTGATGTACCCCAGGGTTCATTACTGGGTCCCATACTATTCATTAATGTCCTTCATTAATGATCTTCATGATTGAACAGAGTGCGTGTTCTTCAAGTTGGCAAATATACAAAACTGAGGGGAGTGGCTTATACACAAGGAGACTTTGACCAGCTGGAGAACTGGGACAACAGGAACATCATGAAGTCTAGCAAAGAGGGGTGCAGAGTTCTGTTCCTGGGGGAGAATAACCCCATGCAGTAGTACATGCTTGGGGCTGACTGCCTAGAAAGCAGTTTTGCAGAGAAGGACCTGGGGATGCTGGTGGAAAAGTTGCCAGCAAAATGCTCTTCCAGCAAAGGACATCAGCAACCTTGGATGCATTAAGAGCACTCTCAGCAGGGCAGGAGGGCTGATCATTCCCCTCTACCAGTGAGAACACATCATCTGGAGTGATGTGTCCAGTCCCTGGCTCTGCAGTACAGAAAGGACATGGATGTACCTGAGTGGGTGCAGTGAAGGGATACAATAATGATTAAGGGGTTGGAGCAACTTTTGCAGAAGGAGAGGCTGAGGCAGGTGGGACAGGTTAGCCTGCAGAAGAGAAGGCTCAGGAGGATTGTATCAATGTGTACACACATGATGAGTGGGAGTAAAGAATATGGAGCCAGAGCCTTCTCAGTGGTGCCTAGTGAAAGGACAAGAGGCAATGGGAAAAGATGAAATACACAGGAAACTTAATCTGAACATAAGAAAATCTTTTTTTGAAGGTGGTTAAACCCTGGAAGAGGTTTTCCAGAGACATCATGGAATTGTCATATTTCAAGATACTTATAGCCAACTGGACACAGTCCTGAATAACCTGTTCTAGTTGCTCCTGCTTTGAGCAGGAGGGGAGGTGGAGGGATGGGGCATTGGACAAGGTGAGGTCCATTTCCACCTCAGCTGGTCTGAGATTCTGTGACGCAGGAATATCATGTGGTTTCTGAAGCAGATCTCCATCAGTGAATGAATGCAATAGGCACAGTTTTCCCAACACTAAAACTGATACCATAACTGGAGAAATAAAGCAAAACGCTTAAAGCAAAGAACTAATGAGTAATAGCGTAGATAAAGGCATGAAAGGTACTTAAGAGAAATAGTCTGGAAGACAGTATAAGCTTTAAAAGGACTCTGAGACTATGCTGAAGATACCAAATAACTTGTAGCCCTAATCACAGAGTTTTAAAAGGGTTTTGATGAACATAAATTTGCTAAAAAGACAGGTTTAAGAAACATAACATTAATTGTATTCTACTAAAAGATTCTGGCATGTTAAATGATTACAAGGACCACCATGTGTCCTGTTCTGTGAAATACAAGTCATTTTATGTATGTTGGTTTTGTATGCCCAAGAAGACACTGTAGAGAATAAAGAACCGTAAATTAAAGAAAAAATCCTAGGGAAATAAATAACTGAGAAGCCACAATGAGCATGAATGGAGAACATACAAAATGGGGAACATGAGCTTTTAGTATTCAATTTACTGTTTGTTGAATATTTGGTGTAGTTGTAAATGTTAAATGAAAATGTGTTATGAGATAGTATCTTCACACTGAGTTAATGTTTGGCCTTATTGAGGAGACAATTCTTAAACACTCTTCACTCTAAGAATCTTAACAGAAACAGTTGAAGACTTATTTTCTACAAAAAATTATAAACTGGACATTATTCAAATGGAATTGCTATTGCTATATTTGATGCAATTACAGGGGAAAGCACTAATAGCAATGAAATATATGGTTTGATTTAAAATAAAACACATAGAGAGGGACTACAGATGAAGCTAAATGCATTAATATGAAATCAGGCATATGAAAGTAAAAATCTGTAGCAGTGGAGAGTCCAAATACATTGCCTTTTGATTGTGGAGGGATAAATATTGCCTCTAAAGTTGCAGGGAAAGAGAATCTTGTTTAAAAGAGAAAGAATATTTGTTGAATGCGGAGAAAGACAAATTGCTCTTAGTAATCTGTTCGTTTTGCTGCTGACTTAGAGTAATGATCCCAGCATACACACAAGAAGCATTTGAAGTAAAATGAGAGCCAGACATTAAGCGTGGACTCAAGGCTGAATGCACAAGACTTTGCATTGTGTTCTTCACATTGTTACCCAGCAGCTGGCCACTACTGCAGACCTTCTGGGCACCTGGATTTGACAGAGCCAGGAGACAGGGATCTTAAAGAATGCAGCTGTAGTTTTCTTGCAGAGGAGCTTAGGGGTCAAAACTACCACTGTCTTTAGACACCAGTGGAGAGAGAGTGTGAGATTTCCACTATTGGCAAATTAGCTGCATTTACTTACAGAAATTCTGGGAATTCTTTACATTGTTCAGGAGAGAAAGCATATGTATACTTCATGTTCATCTTTAAGCTGCATAATAGAACACATAAGGGTCTTCTTCAAGCAACCTGTGAACCTGAAGTGTGTGAGATAGTGAGTAAATGTGGATTGAATATAGGCAATGGACTAAAATAATGCCCATAAATGCTGCATGTGATCTGGTATGTCATAAATGTATATACACAACATCTGAAACTGGCCATACAGAGTAAAATAAAGGCAAATCAGAAGCATGACCTGAGGCAAGCTGCTTTCTTTCATCTGCATTAGGAATGTCCTACTAAAGAAGGCTGGTAGGGAAAAGTTAGAGCTAAAGCAACTAGGTACCTTAAAATTTTGCCTAATTTACCTCTGTTTAAATTATGCCTCCTGGCTACAGTTAGAAAACAAAATAAATTCCTGATTTTGTTGCCACTCTTGTCAAAAGCTTTTTTTCCTAAACAGATGAGGAAATCTATTGAGGATAAAACTAAACACTAAATACACGTTGCTATAATGAAGGAAGCAATACAGTGCAAACAGGAAAATGCAAGGAAGTTCAGAAGAATATCTCACATTTAGACGTCATATAACAGATGTAACTCTTTTGAAAAGGCTGGATTTGTGTCAGAGCTGAGTTCAGTCCTCTGAGGTTATATGGAGACAAACATCTTGCTAGGTTGTTTGTGGGATGGACAAAATATTATTTCTTCTTCTCAGGAAGCTTGTAGTAGATACACACACAGATGGGAATTCACAAATACTTAATTTATGATCCCCATTCCAGCTTGTACGAATGAATACTTAATTACTTGTTTAGATATATTTTGTGTATCACTGCTCAATAATATTTTATGTTCTTCTTCAAACCAAATCACCAAGTAGAATGTAAATAAGGGGGGTGGGGGGTTGTCATTCAAATAGATAATATATATGTCATACGGACATCTAAATCCCCTCACATTGTAATGAAAGTTTGAAGCAAATCAAAAGATACTCTTTTTTCTTCTTGTCTGTTCCTTTCAGTTTCTTTCCTTGCATCTTTGTTGATGCTTAGACAAAACCTTTCCACATGGCATCTTTGGTGCTTCCCTACACAGACATTTCAGTAAATGCTATGGGCTTTAATCCAAAATTTGATTCCTCTCCCTTTTGTTGTTCAAAACAATTGTCATCAAACTGAAACATGAAAGAGGTTGTAGAAAAGTTTGTTTTTCCTACATGAAGAGCCACAGAAGTGTTTTACATTTTCTGAATGAATGCAATTATTGTTTGTCTCTCATTCACATACCACAGCCTATGTTTGGATTTTGGCAGGTTAAAGTTACGCTACCTGAGCTGCCTGATCCTTTGTCCAACACTGAGCAGCACTGTAATCTCTGTTATTGTCCACTAGGCACTTCCCCTCCCCCAAGAGCTACTTAAATGCTTTTTAAGACCAGTTTTCTGGAGCCCATCTGGCATTTTCAGACCCCTATTCCAACCATGTTCTGCTGCTGCACGGCTGGGGTGTGCTGTAGCTGTGAGAGGCTGTGCTTTCTTACACACACAGAGCAACAGAAGTGCTTTGTATTTATGTTCCCCTGCATGTTATCTACAATCTTATTTCAAACATGTTAATGCTAAAATAAGACTTCCAACCACTACTTCTATTTATACGCTAAAGCTTTCTCAATCCTAGCTTTATTGGCTAAAGAAGTTTATAAATAACATACTCCTGGCAAAATTCTCTAATGCTTCATTTACGAAACATTAGAAACTGTGGAAAAGAACCGAGATAAATCATTGTTTTTTAAATACAGCTTCTTTAAATCCAGTTTAGGTATCAAAGACTAAAACACTGGTAATATGTTTGAAGAATCTGAAGATGAAATAAGAAGCAACTGTTAAAAATGAGGTTGAGTTTATATTGTTTTAAGCCTGATCTATCCAGACTAGCACCTTAAGACCAAAGGTTTTGGTATGCAAGCATGGGGGAGCCAGTGCCATTGGTCCCTTCACCTTACTCAGTTCTCCTTTGCATAAACAGCTGAACATTTCCTGATCTGGATCATCTGACTCTTGTATGGTCCTCCTAAGTATCATTCCTCAGGCTGCTTGAGAGTGTGTCTTCCTCCACCACCACCTTCTCCCTCTTTGATTTTGTGTAACCTACTTAAATGCCCGCTCACCAGAGAATGGTTCTCACG
>VZTM01030790.1:3506-17523 GCA_013400555.1 Jacana jacana | reverse complement strand
AGCTACTGGCCAGAAGTGGACAGTTTCTGGTCTGACAGTTGAATATAGTAATTTATTTTGGTGGTGAACTGAAAAAAATCAGTTCTCAGCAAATTCTACTAGCAGTCAAAATGTATAATGGGGCCACAACAACTAGCAATGGCTTTAATAAAGGACGGAATTCGGCCATAGTATCTGTGGCATCCAAAAAAAGGCAAATTGCTANTGTTCATCATCATTTTACAAGTTTTTCATGAGACCCAGGGCAAAAGTAAATATTCAGCCTGCTCCTCAGTTCTCTATTAATGAAAAATAACAGTGTTTGAGGGCAGTTGGTTTCAGTGATGATGAAGTATTCTCATTCTGTGGCAAGTATCTAGATAGATCAGTCTCCCAGATAAGTAGTAGCAAAATTCAGAGGTTTTCAGTTGAGTCTTTCATATGAAACAGAAATTAGTGACAAGTCAGTTATTTAACTAATGTAATTTGTACATTGAAAAATTATGCAGAAGTTCCTTTTCTTTAAATAGAAGTAGGAACAGTGAGCAGAAGGGCGATTTCGTTAGACACTTCTGTCCTGCAACCAGCTGTCACTCAAATAGCATTAAATTTTCTACAACCTCTTTTTCTGTTCTTGAGAGAAAGATGAGTGATGCCACTCCAAATTCAGAAATATCTATCATGATCAGAAATGCTTGTGTCTCACCATCTTCCCATTCATGATTGCTTCCTCCTCAGCTGAGACAGATGAATCAGGTCTGGTAAATCACTACCTTGAACATTTCAGGATAAAAACAGCTGGGCTGCCCTAAACCCTAGATGATGATAGTTTATGGCACCCAGGTGACTTTGCACTGAACAGAATGAGGGGCATGCACAAACTGTTTCACTAAATCACCTGTATTGTTGCCTATAGTTTCCAATTGAAGAGTCATTAAGAGATCTGGGGACAGAGGGAGAGGAGTGGGTGCTGCAGTTCTTTCTACAAGATTTTTTTCTTTCACAACTGGGAAACTTCTAGCCACAGGCTGCATACTGCTCGTTTACAAAAGAGGATAAGACTGAGCATACATCTTTCTTTCTGTGTTTCCTTTCTCTTCATTGTGGTTTCTGCTGGGGTTGTGTAATGTAAGGGAACTTCACGGATTCAGAGGCCACCCAGAAAGAAAAATGTAAATTTCTGGTCATAGCTAATTACTGTTGGGCATATTACTTTCCAAAGGGTTATCCTGCTTGTTTACACATCTTTAACCTTCAGTGTATCTTAAATTCTTCTACAATAGCTTTAACTTCAGATGCATTGCACCAATTAGCATTTCAGCTTTTTTAGTTCAGAATTATTATTTTAATATAATATTTTTAATGACTATGCCAATATATTGCACTTCATAGTTAGTACTAAAAAAATATTTACACAATATCTATTTTGCTATGCAAATCCTCTGGTAGAATCAAAATACTGACCTTTTTCTCATTTCATCCTATTTTCATTGCCTTCTTGCAGCATTTGCCAGTGGAAATTAGAAATGTTCTGAGAGCCAGATCAGTTGCTTTCTTGGTCTTTTTACCTTATGTCCTTACCTTCAGAAAACAAAATCCAGGGAAATCAGAATGATCTGAAACAAAAATCAAAAGTGACTGGGTTTATAGGCCCATTTTCCCACATTACTTCAGATGTTATCTGTTATGTTCATACCACAAATAATCAGAAGGAAAGCACTTGGAGGGTCACATAGGTCAATAAACATCTGGCTTATGAAGTGTTGCCCTGCTGCCTGTATAATGTTGATAAAATTACTTTAGTCAGGAGAAAGAAATATAAAGTACAAAATATAAGTGGTAAATTTTCCCATCTTGACATGTGGAAGATTTGCATGTGTAATTTACATTGGCATAAATCTCAGTTTATCAGAATGAAATTCTATCCAAAAGTCTGAAAGAAAAAGAAACACAGTGTGTATGTTTCGGTAGTATATCTCCATCTCAGTGTGGGTGTAGGGTCTTCTGTGTGTTGAGATGAGACCATTCAAGAGCACTTTATACTTCTTCAAGCAAAACATGTGAAAGCACTGTATTTTCCTGCTATGGAAACAATTTTAAGCTGCTCTAAATGCAGAACAGCAGTGGAACCCCGCAGCTATACATATTCTCACAGTCATGCTCTTTCCCAAATTCTTCGTGTTTATCTCTCAAGCTTTTGGAAATATTTGAAATTCCTGGAGCAAGCCGTCTTCACCTGCACCCACTAGCAGATATACTGAAAGAATATTTAATGAGAAAGTACTGTGTTGTCTATGTTATCAGGAACAGCATGCTTAGCTTCCTTTAATTCATGTGGCAGATAACTGCCTTTGTGATAAGTCAGTTTTCTTATTTTTACAGTTGTTCTTTGCATGCCTTTTATGTTCTCTTGTGATGTTACTAAACTTTGTGCTTGAATAAAGACTGGGCTGCTCGCTGGATTTTTGGAAACTTTCTGTATTAAAACACAAACTTGCTTCAGGCTAGATTTTTTTTTCCAAGGAAAATTCCTGTTGACTTCAAATAAGGGCTTCAGGGCTTAGCTGTCCAAGAAAAATGAATGTATGATCACAGGAAGAGATTTCTGACACTTTCCTTGGCTAGGGGCATTCATCACATATTTGAATGGACTGCTGCCTAGAATGGATCCAGGAAAATAGGTATTAGTTTATGAACTCCAGTTACTGTGCAACATAAGTGCAATAATGTTGTCCAATGTGTTTAGGTGGCGATCTTTTGTCCCTAGGAGAGAAAACAAAAATTAGTAGGTCTGATACACACAGAAAGGATAGTCCTGTATTAACCGAAGTAATTTTGTTGCAATCACGAAGTTAATCACAAGGCATCTGTCACAGACATCTAATTCTAGTGGTTTGCTCCAAGAATATTTATTTTTTTTACATCCTATGGGTTGGATTAGTTTTCACACAACTTTAACGGTCAACCTGAAGTGAATATTTCTAGGGACCTGGTACTCACACTGTAGGCAATGAAATATGCCCAGCAAGGTATTATGTTCTGTAATCCTCCCAATCATTAAAAAAAACCCCACTGGCATTTAAGTGTAGGCCTTGAGTAATTAGACAGTAGATATTTACCGGGAGAGGCAATGATATTCCCAATAAGCTTTCATCTGGTGTTTGTTAGGTAGGTTAGCTTCCAGTGTAGCCAGTTGTTGCCTGATCTGCCCACTTCTCATCCTACATTCCAAATAAGCCACCTCATCCGTACTTATCTGGACACTTTCTCAGTTTTCACACAGTCAGACATGCTCATAAAACTGTCCTAAACACCTCTTTCACGTCCTTCAACTATTCCAAACAGGTGTGGTGATACATCAGCATTTCATCACTGTTGGCTATGGTGGATTTGTTCTGCATTTCCTAGAGTACTTTTGTTTTTTCCCCTAACTGTTCTCAGGAATACTGCAGGTACGTACTATGTGCCAGCAGCCAGCACTGACTTTCCCTATCTGTGGAGAAGAAAAGCCAAACCAGCCTCCTGCTCTCAACTCCTTTGAACTGCCAGAACTGCAGGGAGTCAGGTGGGTGCCTGTCTCTGCTCCACACGGAGGGCTGGCACACAATTTTAGCAAGCTCGGTGTTTTTAAGCTGCCCACTAGGATGCATGGGTGGCTACATGTATTGGTTGAATCAGTTGAATTAATGTCTCCAAATGTTTCTCAGTGGAATTATTTGCTCTCTGTAAGTGACTGGTCTTGCTGATGACTTCCATGTGGTACATTTGGTAAACAAGTTGTCCTCTTCAGTATCTCCTGCTCTTACATTGAAGTTCACAGTGAACAAATATTCGGATTTATGTTTTCTTCTTTTAGTTCACGTGTGGTAAAAGATGTGATGAGACTTGAAAAGAAGGAAGCTTTGGGGCTTGAGTACAGAGACAGTCATTTTCTATATGTTTGTCGGCCTCTTCTGTTCCCATTTATGGTGGTTGCTGCTGTGTTTGCATGTTCTTGCAGATTTAGCAAACCCCTCGAGTCCCAAGGATGATTCAGCACACTGTGCTAACCATCCACAGCGTATAGAGCAAAAACCCCAGCAGCGCTGGTCCACTGATAAGCCTGCATTTCTGGAACCAGCTGGAGCTAATTTAAGTCTCATTTTCTGACCCTGAAGAGCTGGGCCTGCCTTAATGTTTTCAAAAAAGTATTTTGTGAAGAATGGATGGCATGGACAGAAATACTATAGGACCTCTCAAGACACGTTGTCATCCTGACAAATGTTATTACACATGATCC
Source organism: Jacana jacana (assembly GCA_013400555.1). Classification (NCBI taxonomy): domain Eukaryota; kingdom Metazoa; phylum Chordata; class Aves; order Charadriiformes; family Jacanidae; genus Jacana; species Jacana jacana. Next base: position 13,265 of record VZTM01030790.1, on the reverse strand, counting down.
ACTTCTGACTAAGTTTTTTACAATTGCTATGAAGAACAGAAGGTCTTGGGTTTACTTCTAAGCTTAGATCTTGCACAATTTATGAATTTTGTGCTCTAGAAATTTAATATTAAAACGTTAAAATATATAGAACTATTCCAAGTTAGACTTTTAAATCTACCTTTAGGTCAGTGTCGTGGTTTTGACCAATCGGACAGATGACGACCCCTCCTCCCCCCCACACACTAAGGAAAAGAGAGGAGAGGAAAGGATTAAGAGATTCAGGAGTTTAGGAAAAAAAAACTAAACTACTTTAATGAAAATATAAATAATAATACTATAATAAACAATAAAAAGAATAATTAAAAAGTATTTTAAAAAAGGAAAAAAAAGTATACAGTCTATACAAAACCGTATCAGGCTCCCAGGATGATGATCACGTCCCCAGCAAGCACCAGTGAACGTCCCAGGCTGGACTTGGTGACCAACAGGAGCTGGATTCCGGATTAGGATCAAAAGCAGACCAACAGACAGGGTCCTCCTCAGACGTCAGCCATTGAAGGAAGAAGCCTAATGACCCTTTGATCCCTCAGCTTTTATACTGAGCATGAAGTGGATGGGATGGAATACCCCAGTTGGTCAGGTTTGGGTCACCTGTCCTGGCTGTTCCTCCCTACAAGTGTGACCCCTCTGTGCTTTTCCACCTTCCAACCCTCCAACAGGCAAATGACAGTTACCTGACCTTGGTTGTTGTAGCAATAAGTATAAGCAAGGGCCTCTCTGCATACCGTCCCTTGGTATAATCAGGTCTTATCACTGTGAGAAGAAACAGTCTCTGAACAATGTGCTGTTAATTTCAGACTTTAGTTAGTTAGAAGAGGCCCAGCTAAAAAAGTAAAACTACTGAACAGAAAATTGATTTGTTTTACCTCAAACCAGAACAGTCAGTTTTTTAGATACTTAAGCACCTGCAGCTCCCAATAAGTTCAAGAGAAGAGCCATAGCAAGGAACAGGCAGCAAGTGCAAGATAGAAAACATAAAGAAAAGAAAATTTTAATCAGTATTTATCAACCTACAGCATATGCAGAATGAAGATGTAGAAAATTTACCCTTAACATGGATTCTGCTACTTAAGGGGCTCACTGTTCATTTGTCCGCTAGTTGGCAGGCATAGCAACGCTATCAGCTATCCTGTGAATGCATCTCTGGCTGCTACTGAATCTCTGCTAAGACATCCTAGCAACTGTGTGCCTGCACTGCACCATGCAAATACATAAGCATTAATAGGATCAATCAAACCTGCAGGGGACTTTTCCAGTGGCTCCTGAATAAAGCATTTCACTGGAATACAGTGAAACACCCGGTGAACTGGTAAACCTGTATTAGCTGTGAAGGTATTTGCAGGACTGAGTTGTTTGTGTTGGTTGTTTTTTTTTTTTTAAGGAACTAGAAATCACATTCTTGAGTGCATAACACAGAGATTTTCCCCTTCCCTTCAAGATCCCATTCCTGAGGATTATGCAACTGTACAATTGCCTGCAGCAGATGCTCAAAATATTCTCACTCTTTTGATGGACTAAATGGGTCAGTTCAAATTTAGGGAGCATAGGACCTTACAGACACAGTATATCTAGTATTCTTGTTTTGATGGTGGCATGTCCAAAACGTCAGCAGCGACTGAACTAGCTGTAACATAGAAGTATACACTTTTTCTTCTTTTTTTCCCCCAGATACTACGTTTTTAGAAAAATGCCATTGCATACGAGCAACTCAGTTGACTTAAAAGACACCACAAATTTTTAAAGTTTTTTATTTTGCCTTTTGCCTTTGCATCCCCCACATAACAACCCTGTAACGTTTACTTTGGAGCAAACTTGTTGTTCAGTCAGCAAACCAAGAAATGAGTCAGTCAGCTCCCATTTCACATAAACCTTTAAATCCGTGTATAGACAGATGCACGGTTTCATTTTCTGTCTTGTGTGCATTACCTGACATATTAACATGCTTTCCTAGTCTTCGCCTGCTCTTTCACTTTTCTGTAGCTGCTGGAGAGACTTTTGTTGGAGCTTTTTTTTGTGCTGAAGCAAAACCCTGTCAACAGAGCGCAAAAGCATGTTTAATGGCCTCTAGCTGGCTGCAGATGCCCACATTTCTGAATAGTACTCAACATCAGAAAACTGAACGTACTATTAATTAAAGCTTTCCTTTCAAATGATGCCAAAATAGAATATTTTCTAGAAAGACCGCACTTCTCCTCCAACATGGAGTAAGATGAAAGACATTTACTCTGTGATTTCATTTGCATGCTCTGAAGTGACTCTGTGAAAATGTCCTTTGGTAATAAAGAAAGTACTTGTTGCTGAAAAACCTAAAACAAAGTATTACTTGTCAGTCTCTATACAGCCTATCTGCAAATGTGAGTCTCGAATGCGAAAGATGACTGGTGGTGTAAAACAGGACACCTAAGGTCACACATTTACTGGTTAGAAGGTCCTAAAAGGGATTTTTTTTCCAACCACATTAAATCATCCACACCAAATATCTATTTTAAGGTTGTTATACAATAATACATTAAGATTTATATTTGGCATGTGAAAGAGGTGTAGACTGTACTGGATAGAGCTAAAGTGCCTGAATTATTTTTTTCAGCGTTTAAAAGAAAACCTTTTTTGAGTTTTACAATGTAGCACTGGGTTTTACAGTACTTCATTTGTACCCCTGCATCACTGTGCATGAAAATTCTTAGTACATTTTTATTTCCTTTCATGCATATATATGTGTGTCCTGGTTTGACACATTTCAATGAGAGAAGAATGTTTAAAAAAAGTGTAAATGTTTGCTTATTGTCAGACCAAGCAAGCATATGCTTATAGTTACACAAGTGACGTCTGAGTTGTGTGGAAGATGTGCTTGTCCCATTTCTCCAGACTGGGAAACGAGCTGGTAAGTGCCTTTCCCCCTGCACTTTCAGGCCAGATACAGTGCTTTTATTTCCACAAACACGAGGCTGAAAGGAGAGTAGGAAACATGGTCTCAACCCACCCAGCACTACGATGTGACTGCAGCATAAGCTTGGACCCCCCAGCTTGGGAGACCACACAATAACACTTAGGACTCCAGATTTAGTTCAGGGCAAGAAGCAGCACATGGTTGTGCTCCACTAGGAAAACCCCTTCCGACTCCTGTGCAGTTCAGAAAAAGGGTAAACACCATTTTGCAAAAACCCAGAGATGCACTGGCTGGCATCCTGGCAAAGCTTTCTCCAGCTTTAATCTCTATCTGCCTGCTCTTGCCTGCCTGCCTGCCTGCCTGCCTGCATGAGGAGAATACATAATGAGGCAGTGGGATCTATGTCTCCTCTCATACTGTGCTGTGAAGACCACTGAGGAACATACAGATACCTGGTACCCCTCTGTCCTCATTAAGTTACTATATATTAGCACTTCCAGGGTACTAGGGGAATACTTTTCTGCCCAGTATTCTGTCATACCTCTTCTTTTAAATTATTAAGTCCTGTTGTTCTTGCTCAAGGACTTTTATAAGCTGTAGGAGAATGCTGCTGCCAAGCTTTAAAATCCTTTAAAAAGGGAAGTTTTTCTGGGAGTAGTCAAATTAATGAAGCTTGATTTATAAAGAGTTGTGCAACTGCATCTTCAGGGATCTAACAATCTCAGCTTTTTCCATGGGAGGGTTATTCATAATGGAGCTCTCCCATTTCTACTGTAGATTTTCTAATGCTTAAAAAGTTCATATCCACCCTTAGCTTACTGGAGAAACAATTTCACTGGGACAATGGTCAAACACTGGAACAGGTTGCCCAGAGAAGCTGTGGAGTGTCAGTTCACAGAGATGTGCTTTTGACTGGACAAGTTCCTGAGCAAGCGTAGCTGGCCCATTTTAAGAAAGCAGTTTGACCAGGTGATCTCCAGGGGTCTTTTCCAACCTAAATTACTCCATGTTTCTCCATAGTCTCATTTATACATTCACATCTATTTTTGTGACACTGCTACACTGCCTGTGAAACTGGCAAAAGGAAATCAAAGGTTATAAGTAGACAATATATATCATAATCACACAAATGTTATTTCCTTGCAAAGCTAGGCTGCACATGAACAGAAAGAAAAGCAGTTCTGGCTGAATAACAGGTTCAAAAATTGCTGAGGTACAACATGTTGTAACTTACAGATACGTTTTAAAAAAATGTATTGCTTACCATTGGGCTTTGAATGACATTTGATTTTTTATTACTAGATTAATTAATCTAACATCCATTTTAATATATTTGTCTATATTAATTCTTAGAGTAACAAGTCAAATTGTCAAGTAAATTCTGACCTCTGCTACACCGAAGTAAATTTCTGAATTAATATCAAACTAAACAAGACTAGAATGTATCCTGCTGATTCAAAGAAGTTATTCTGAATGTTACTGCACTCTTTCTACACAGATTCCTAAGAAAAGTATATCTTAAGAAATAAACTATATCTATGTGAATAGATACATGTGAATAGAGCTGTGCCTAAGAAGTCAAAGAAGAAACCATAGCAGTTTTTTTTCATGTAGTCAAATAATTATTTGTGTTATTTTGTAAACGCTGTGTGTTGTGTTACTTTTTAGTTTTTATCATTAAATTCAGAAGATACAGGATACACAAAATTAGAGAAGACTCTGGGGCACACAAGGGCTTACTCATTCATGAACTGTAGGAAGGCTGAGGAAACTTGGAACATAAAATATGTTCAGCCTGCACAGGACAAAAACATTTCAGGTGGAACACTGCAAGTGTTATTTGTTTCTAAATCTAAAACCCCTACAAAACTGCATGAGAGTTTAGGTCTTCTAAATTAGTGAGATAGGTGATAATGCAGAAAGTGAGAACACACATCTTCAACTCCAGGAATGAATTTAATTGTAAAACAACCCTTCTTTTTGAAAGATCTCAGTTCTTTCTAGAATAGAAAAAGCAGAACAAACCAGTCTCTGCTGGCATGGTAAATGCTGCCTTGGTGTCATCTGGTGGATGTTTGCCATGGTATCCATGCAAAATAAAGCAGCAACCAGCCAAAAATCATATTTTGGGAAGAGAAGCATTACACCCTTTTCTTTACCATTTTCTCCATCCTTGCAAAGGAAACACTAAAGAAAAAATGTTCCTAAATCAACCCCCTGAGATCTTTCCATACTATTTTAAAGATCCTAGGTTTGTGATTCTGTTGAGACTTAGTGAAATGTCTCTCTCCAAATGAATTAACAAAAGCATTCATTGTTTTATAACTTTATAGATACTCTAGAGAAAAGCAAAGATTTTGAAAAAGTTTTTCAACTAACTGTTCTAAACTGGTTTGCATCCTTTGATTTCTGAATTTATAACCAATAAAATCGTACATGGGTTTAAAGCTGTCAAATAGTCATATTGGAAACTGCAGAATTACTGTAAAATATAGCACTGTGGTACACTCTGAAAGTGTCAATATCTGACCTAAGTATCCAAACTGGTAATATAATCTATACTCATGACAAAATAAACATGTCTTCTGGGCCTGAAGCATGGATCTAACTTGTCTGTTCTTACTGCAACTCCCTACGAATAGAAGTTTCTTTTAGAGAAACCCAGCTCTGGGCAAAGCTGGTACACTTGATGCTCGTGATTGCTCTACCTTGAGCTGTTAATAGCACCCAATAAGATACTTGTCTCCCTGCCAGCAATTGCAAGGTGGATGGTAAGGGTGCAGAGAAACTGTCATTCGGTTAGTTAAGCACCTTTTATGTCACTTTTGCTCCACTTCTGGCACAGAGTTTCTGAACTGATGGCCAGGCTCCAAATCCTTCTCAGACTTCTAGTCCATATGAAGTGCACTGCAAACAGAAATATTTATATAGTGTCTTCCAGTCTTGCTCAAGGTAACTCAGATTACCATAAGAAGGAGACTATTGTTGCTCATTTTCTCAGTGTTTCTATGCCTGTAGTAGATGACAGCCTTCCCCCTGTTTTGGCAATCTGCATGTTTTTCATGCTCAGACGCCAGCCTCATATACATAATACATTATAATCTGCTTCCACTAAAACAAGCAATAGTTGTCCAGCATTTATGGTGGCAGGTATGTGTTGGATTTTATATCTGGCTCTACCCCTGTGTTTGGGAAAATCAAGTCACTGCTATAAAACAGGATATATCAAGCTCTTAAATAAGTCTAAATTTATGGAGTGTCTTCTGATTATCACAAATTAGGGAAGAAGGACAGGAGAGAAAAGTACTCAGTCACAGTTGACTAAGTTGGTTGGGAAAAAAGGTGATTTTTTTAATAAGAGAGACTAATTGGCATGAGACTATAACTGGAGGACATGCACATTATAAGGGCTACACCAAAATTGCTCAGGAACTTGTTCCTTATTCACTCTACAACACACCATTGCAGTGTTCTTCAGCTCCAGGTGCAGCTGGTTAGAAGGTCCCTGACTAACTGCCTGTGATGGATGAAGTCCCAGAGTGGACATGTGGGAGGCAAGAGCCTAGAGATTGAGTCCCATACCCAAAGCATAAATCTATCTATTTCCAAAGGCCAAATGGTAGTGTTGTGTAGAAATTCCCTTGAATAATTGTAGATGTTCAACCCATATGGATGAGGAATGCAACTCTGTCTTCTGTCTCAAGCCAGAGAGGGAGTTTTATAGCTCTGTGTAAATCCCTGTTGCTGTAGCTAAGTTGACTGCCTGCAGCTGCTTTGGGTGCTTAGAAAAAAAGGTAGGTAACTCTACTTCATACTGTACAAAGCAGGCTACCCGAAGTCTTATCTTTTGTAAAGAGTAAATAACAACATTCCCATCTCTTCACAGCAAATTTAAAATCTATAGGAATAAATAATAAAAATTAGAACTTGGAGTTTTGTATTATGCCTAGTCAGTTGTCTAAGGATTGATCCCATAATTATGCCTAGTTGGACCTCCTAAGGCACTCTATGGTGATACAAGCCATTATGGTAATTCTGTTTTCTTCTTCACTTAAGAATTCACTCATAATGATGGGTAATAAAAGAAATGTGTTGCCTGCCAGCTTTAGGATAAATTTGCTATCAAATAAACATGCTATAAGAAAACGTGTAATCCGCAAAGGGAAAATTCCTCTCCACTTATTTCCCTCCGTGCTTGAAAGCATTATCCTTGATCTACTACTCTTCCTGGTTCAAAATAAAAACAAAGAAAAAAAACCAAAACCAAACCAACCAACCAAACAAACCCCCAAACAAACCAAAAATCAGTGTCACAAACCAAACAAAGCTGTTAGTTAAAGAAACTGAAAATGGAAGTCCAAAGTAGGTCAACTTTAACTAACTGACTCAACTTCTAAGGTCAGGGAAAGCTTCAGTCATACTTTTTGTTCCTTTGCTAGGGAAATTATTACACAGTAATGTCTTGGGGCTGTGCATTTGCTGGTGCTGCCAAGACAAGTCATTTCTGTGTGTGCTGTGAGCAGCATTCCTTCTCTATCATATGACTAGGAGATGGACATCATGCATCGCAGTTAACAGCACTGACTCACCCTGTAGTTTACGCCAACACTTAATGTCATTCATGCTTAATAAAACTGTAGGGTTCTGCTTTTCCACCCACTTTTGTTATTTATCTTGAAGCCTACCACAGCACAAGGAAAGTTATGGCAGCTTGATATAAAATGCTTGTTTTGTATTCTCCATTCAAAATTTTGATGCATTGACAGTATACCTGAGAAACTGTTTCCTGAACAGCCATATGTAGCTGGGCAGCATATAGCTGAATGACAGCAGCATGCTCTTCAGAGAAAGAAGACTCATCTGATATTCTGTCTGTCTAGTCTTTTTGTTTGATGCAAAGTTCATTTGGAAATCACAGATTCATGCAAACCAAACCACGCCACACCCCAAAAACCTCCTGCTCAGGTTAACAAACTGACCCACTTTCAGTCTCTGTAGCTTAAACTCACCTTTAAATTTTATACACTAGCTGACAGGCTCCCTTCGAATGACTGATGTGAAGAGAATCTCTTAAATATTGTAGGTACAAACCTTATTAAAAAAATATTAAATCAGACATGTTTTCCTGCAATGCTGTAAGCCCAAACACAACAGCAGCAGTGTGGTAGCTAATGAGAAACTCAAAGTTGACACACCTCTGTCCCAACTCCAAGATGGGCTGAAAGAAGACAAATGCCACTTCTTCATGCTACATTATGCCTTGCCCCCCCCCTCCATGTCCAGAAGGATTTCACTCAGTTGCCATTTTAAGCAATCTGCATCTGTAATTCCAGCTCTCTCCCTTCTAAGTAAGAGCAATGAGGAAATCAAATGGGGCTGAAGATGGCAGGGCCCACGGAACAGTGAGGCTGGGGCTGTGATGGCTTTCTCCATGCTCTGCTTCCAGCACAGCCCAACATCCACGGGAACCCCACTGGTAAAACCGTGAAAATTGTAGTAGAGCATGCAGTTCTCGTGAGCTGTGCTACTCACAAGAGAATAAAATATCAATCTAGTGAAATTTGAGGTGCTGTTCTACATTTTGGCTTTTTTGCAGAAAAAAGAGAGTGGAGTCAAAAAAATGGATTTTGCTTCTGAGGTCTCCTTTCCCAGCAAGGGTATTGGAAATACCTGAAATTTGGTGCTCTCTGCTTTCTCCCAGATGAAACAAAATTATCATTCAGAAATATCTGTAACAGTTCCAGGAATAAATCATCTCTCCTATTGATTTAGCAATACCTAGGCTGTACAAAATTCTCAGTTATATATAGAGGGAATTGTCCCAGATTTCATTGGAGCAACAGAACTACTGAAACTGGCAATTCCAGTAAAGTGTTATTCTACTAAAAACACTTTAAGTGTACTTTTAACTGTATCTGTGTTCTATCCCTTCTCCCTTTTCCAGACAAAAAAAAAGTCACATTTTTCAGTAAGAATGTTATTCCAACAAAATCGGTAAACTGGTTTCTCTGTGTAGTATCAGTTTGATTAGCAGCTACTGCACTCAAATGGATGACCTTATTCTTGCTCAGGAAGCATTTTAGGGACAGTATGGAGTGTGAATACAGATGTGACAATGAGTGGGTGAGTCACACATTTGTGGTTGGTTTTATCTCAATAATACTCTTGNTTTTTCATTTCTGGCTTTTAAGATATACAGAAGATTTTGCCAGTATATATGACTGTTACAGTATATTCCCACAAGAAACAGGACAACGTTGCTGTAAAGCCTTTTATGTTTAACATATTTGTTTCAGGCTCACCTGTGAAATCGATCAGAAGAAAAAGAAAAGACAGCACCTGTGTAATATATAGTTTGATCAGCCAAACACAGAGAAAAAAAATGATGTCTCCTCTCGGTGGATAGAAGCACATTTTCAGCTAAAAGAAACCTGTCTTCTGCTTTTTGTTTGATGCGGAGAGGAGTGCTGTTCTGATTATGATGGAGTACTAGAAATCAGGAAAGATACTCTTCATGGCCCTGACAGGCACTTCTCTGCCTGCGTAGGTTGCTAAACCTTTATGTGCTCCAGTTTTATTATTTGTAAACAGTCGTTATTTCAGAAGGATATACTGAGGCTAAATAAATAGTTTTTGAAAAAGCATATTTAGATCCCCAGTAAAAACATTGTAAATATGGGAGAGTTCAAATAAAAAAAGAGGAAAAGCTTTTAAAAGGAGCTTTTAAATGTTTGTAAAGTCTTTCTACTTATTCCTGGCTTGATTTTAACAGAAAAGTCTGGTAATAAAAACCAAAGCAAAGTGTCACAGCAGGAAGGAATGAGACATGC
>VZTM01030787.1:0-37524 GCA_013400555.1 Jacana jacana | reverse complement strand
CTTCCTTTTTGATCTATAAAGAGTTTTCACTGCACTTTAATGAGGGGGAAGAGAAGTGTAGGAGCTCATACATTTTAACTCTGAAAGGTCCAGGTAGAAGCAAGTTTCTGACAGAGTTGAGTTGCTAGAAAAATACGCATTTGGAGAGCAGTCGAAGTATGAAGGAAGGCATGGGAGACTTTTAACAAGGGGGTTCATTCAGGTGCTATTTTTGTGCATATTTTAGTGGCTATTTTTCTCTTGCATACATTTTTTTAACTCAGTTTTCTCTCTTTTTTTCTCTGCAAGCTAAGCGTTGCTGTGTGCATTGGATTTTTTGCTGCCTGGAGCCCTTACGCCATCATTGCCATGTGGGCAGCTTTTGGATCAATAGATAAGATTCCTCCGTTAGCCTTTGCTGTGCCAGCTGTCTTTGCAAAGTCTTCCACACTCTACAATCCACTTATCTATCTCCTCCTGAAGCCCAATTTCCGAAACACCATTGCCAAAGATTTCACAGTTTTTCAACAGTTCTGCATCAGTTGTTTTTGTGTCAAGGCACCGCAGAACTACAGATCAACTTTAAACACCAGCCTGAGAACATTTAAGGGCAAAAATGAATCCAGCTGTAATTCTCTGCCAATTGTGGAAGAATGTTCCCATTTCCCTCATGAAAAGCGCAGTGATACTTTCAAATGCTTTCAAAGCTATCCAAAATGCTGCCAGGAGAGGCTAAGCGTTATGGAATGCCCTCAAGAAAGTGTGTCCTTGGAGAGCAACCACCAAGCAGAAGTGAGACAGGACAATAAGAAGTCGGTAAAGGTGGTTGTGCAGGGAGAAAAAAGCACTGAAATTGATACTTTGGAAATCACCTTGGAAGCAGTACCTGTGCATCATACATTTACAGACCTATAGAGCTGCTTGCATGAAGCCCTCTAGCAGAACTATTTTCATATTGGATTTATGAATGTAACTTTTTCTAAAAAGTCCTTCTGCTAGCCCATTTTCTAGACTATTGTGCTGTCTTTTCTCATGTTCTTTGATGGGACATGTGCTACAGCATGGACATGCTATAAATGCTGTATGACTCTTGCCATGCCAACCTCAGTATGTTGTGCTCATTGTGTTTATGTCATGTACTGTGTCAGACAAAGCCTCTCTGCATTTCATAACATCCTTTTACTCCATGTTCAAGAGAATATACTAAATATATTGAAAGGTTTTCCAATAAGGTGTTATTACCCTCTCTAGAAATAACTCAATGTAGAGTTTCAAAAGGACATGCTCATATTGGTTTACTTGTTATAGCAACTGAAAAAGGTCAATATTTTTTCCTATTTGAAAATGAAATGCTCGTTTTCCAACAAGCAATGTTGAATGGCTACATATGTTCCATTTGCTGGGAGGTATATTTTGTTCCTTGTTTTGAGCTGAACAGGCAGGTTCTGACATCATTGCACACAAAAGACATCAAAATAGTTTGGTTAAATCAAGACAGTACGTAGCTTTTGTTTATCTTTTGGTGTAATTTTAGAACTTGCCCTAGGACATTATTTATGACTCCCAGTTTCCTCTACAGGACCTTGGAATTAGAAGGGGGAAGACCTCACCCAGAAATACCATGAGGGGCAAGAATCTCTGCTGGTGCAGACCACTGAAACTTGTGAAAACTACCCCATGTGAAGATCCCAAAGCTATTAGAATTCTTGAATTTAGCTTACAAGAACAATGCTGCAAAATAGGAACAGGCACAGCTCTTTTTTCTCTTGCTCTTGGGCTCCCTTTTTTTTCCCCTTGTAAAAGGAAGGCAGAGAAAATGAAGGGGTGTTGGAGAAAAGGCTTTTGAAACAGTTGCTAACTGAGAGAATTCTATGATTCTACTGGTTAGGAAGGATTTGGTTGAACTGCTGCTCTGTTATAAGGGTTTGACAGCAAGAAGCACTCTATCCTCTGCTGCTGCCATGAGAGTAAGGGCATGCTGGAAGTGCCAGGCTCTCATTTTGACTCATTTGATCTATGATTTTGACAGTCCTTCTCCTGAGGACTTTGCCATCTACAGAGCCAGTTTGTCCTCTGCTCCCCAGGAAACACTACCAATGCCTAAGAGGAGTACCTGTACCTTTAAAATAACAATGATTCATCAGCAACAAATTTGGCTGCTGTTTCTGTTGTGACTTGAAGAAAATGTGCCTGATTGCACCCATGTTAAGCTCTATGAATCTCTCCAGTTTGCCACTTTAAGGGATTTTCAGTTGCTATAGTGCGCGTTTGGAATATTTGCTCGGGACATAGAGTTTACTGTCCTGTTTTTAAACTGCCCTACCCGATCAAGCCTCCTTTTATCCTCAATGTTTTTGTATATGAAAATCATTAAGATACTTTTTATTGGATTTGTTTAAACTACATGACCTAATGAAGAGTACAAAGCACTTATACCACATTACAGAAAAGAAACCCTCCCCAGGGTCAAAAATACCATGCCTCTTCAGCAACTCCAAAAAAAACAATCAGAAAAGGCAACTGGACTTTGAATGCCCAGATAGTCCTTTCAGTGCATGCTTTCTCCAAGACTTCCCAAGACACAGGGGTCAGCAGCACAGCACAAACAAGAAGCTGACTTTCCAGGTCCGCAATAACTGCAAAGGCTGTCTCTGACTTCCGATGAGGTGGGATCAGGCTTTGAGGACCTTTAGGCAACACTGACCTTTTCAGATAGTGAATTGGTGAAAAACAGGAGGGGAAGCTACATTCAGAGGTCATCTGGTCCTTCCTGCTCGAAGTCCCACTGACGTCAATACGTAAAGCTGTGAATAAATCTCTGGAGGGATCACTGACCAAGGCGTATGTCTGGGGGGTTGAACCAGCATATCATTGCAAAGCCCAGAAATGTCATGCTATTGAAAGACAAAAAATTATAATCTGCACCATACGGAGGGGCTGTGTGCCCAGCTTCCACACTGATGTTTGAAATCCCAGCCATAGCATGTAGATCTTTAAAATGATCAGAAAAATGCTTGGCATTTTTGTGCTGTGGCTACTCTTTGGGCTGTGATGCTACATGGTGAGCTAATATAAGTTACTAGTCTAAACCATAAATATAATTTTTCTGAGATCTACAAAGAGATGTTAGGAAAGTAAGAAAGTCTGGAATCTCTATGCCTGGATTCATCGTCACTTTCAATTAGGATTACCTATAGTAAAAGCCAAGGCTGACTTGCACTAGATGCTACGTTTTTTAGTGGAAAATATGCAAACATAGATTTACACAATGTCCATTTGTTAATGTGAAGAAAAAACCCACTGTATCTTTATCGGGTTTCTTCAAACTGGCATCAGACTACTAGAACTTGGCTGTGAGCTCTGAGCATAGAGTAAAACATTTACGTAGAAGGTGACATTCAACTTTGAGTATAAAATGTAATGTTTTAAAAATGACAGTAGAATCTGTGCCAGCTCCTTTTGTAAGCTAATGGGAAGAACATTGTGCCTTTGCAGAGAATTCCCCATATATTAGACATTAAGAATGACGGTGCACTCAGACTATGTTCCCACTATGTTGGGGGGTAAGTTTTCCCTCTTGTGTGGGTAGCTTTCTGTGACAACTATAGTCCCCAAAAAACTTTTCAAACCTTCCAGTTTTTTAATTTTTTTGACCTGTTGTTCACCGGGGTTAGGCATAAGTTACTGCTAGTATGTGTATGAATAAACCAAATGCCACCAACTTAAAGAAATTAAACAAAATACTTGTTTTAAAGATAAAACAATAAAACTTATTCTGAGATGACCAATGAACTTATTTTTTTCTGTTGCTAAGGATGTATTTAAATACATTGGATACACCATTTATGGTGTCAGTGGCAGAAATGGTAAGGCAAACCAGTGGGGTTGCTAGTGTAGTACAGCATAGAATATGTAGCAGACCCTGCCTGCCTGCTGTGCATTTTGAAGGGAAAATGGTATTTTTTCTAAATGTTGGTTGCTTACTGTTCTAAGCCTGCTCCTGACCAGAGGGAACTAAAAGTCATTCCCACCTGCTGGGATGGCTGGTGAATGCAGATCAGCACAAGCTCACACACTAACAGATAACTTGATTTCATTGCACACACAGTGCTTGGCAAAGACCTAGTACGGGAAGTAAAAAAAAAAAATCCCTTGCTGCTTGAATTGAAGGGATGAAGGGGCTCAGCGAGCTGAGTTGAGGTCAGCAGGACAGAGCTGGTGGCTCTGGGCTGGTGATGGTTAATCCTTGGGCCAGAACAACAGGAACTGGAAGTGTGTGTGCCTTCGGTCCACAATCACAGCATGCTTACTCCCCCTCTGTATTTATCTCTTGCATTCGTTTATGGCTTTGTCTTACAGAGGGCGTCAAGTCTTGGGGTAGAAAATGCTTTCTGTTGTGCATGCAAAGGATTTCAAACCATGTGGGAGACACAAACTTTCTTACTGCCACAGGAGGGCTGAAGAGCTTGCCTGGAGGCAGTGTGGAGAGGCTCATGCTGCTCCTGGCTTTGCTCCGTGTCCACTATGAGCAGGCAATGTGTGCTATAGGCAGTTGATATAACATTTTGGGAGCATTATGCTTGCTGTTTAAGCCATTTCATGTGCTGGGCACTGATATCCTTGCAGTGGAAGGAGAGTCCATCAGAGGTTGTAGAAAGCAAGAGAACTAGCTGGCTCCATTACACCTCAACCAGAAGAGCTGGAAATAGCTCTTCGTAAATTTTCGGCCACCTTCTTGCTCTTCCTCTGGCACTTTTCTTCCCTTACGCTGTGTCCTTTTCTGCTGTGCTCTCTACCTCCTCTCTGGTCTGCTCTCTGCCTGCCCTCAGCTTTCTGTTTCTTTTCCCAATCTTTCTTTCTCTCCTTCCTATTCCCTGGCACTCAGAGAGCCCCCGGGGAGCTCTGCAGCAGGCATCTGGCACTCCTGTTACACCAAACAGAACAGTGAAAGGCTGTGAACTTCCCAGTTTCTGTGTGCGGCGTCAAACTTTTGTGATTGATGGCTTTTACTTTTCCAAGCTGGTCTGTGGATGCCAGAAGTACATGCTATATATATATATTTGTTGTTGGTTTTGTTTTGACTGTCTTTGTTTTAGCAAGGTACCATGAAAACTTTTCTCTAGCACACCTGTCAAGTTGACATGTTCTTGCATTGGGGTTGGAAGGGAGTCTGGGAAATCACTATTATTTATTCCCCTTTAGACAAAAACACTATCCGTAGACACAAGTAGTCAAGCACCACCTGCTTCTCATGCTGTGGTCCCTCTGTAAGAGAGTTCCTTTTCCCAGAGAAGGGTTTTTTAACAGAGAGCTCAGTCTGTCAAGTCATGGGTAAAGGACATCTGGAAAAAAAAGGCAAGAAGGGAGGCTCTTTGGATAGAAAAGCTGTGATTGGCATGCTACAATTTCAGTGCCTTTAGGAAGGCTAGAAATAGACTCTTTGCATGCCATCTCTGTGTAAGCAAGCAGGAGCTTTTGTGTGCTCAGACAGTGCAAGCAGTGCCGACGATGAAAGAGGAGGGCATTTCATCCACCCACCAAAAAAGACTTTGTGTGGGAATATTTTTCAGTAAATTGCAAAATGTGCAATAGGTGAGAACATGGAATAGTTTTGGGTGGAGGGCGAGAAATCTAAACTGTTCAATACAGTGAAGTGTTTAAGTATTTTCTGTGTCTGGAATCATAATGGTGTTTTGGTACCATTCAGAAGGTGTCAAACCAGGCCAACCCTTTATCCCTGGGGAATGCCCCATAGCTGAAGGTGCCTGGCAGGTTGGTGGGGACAGCCACATGATGGCCTTGTCATCCAGCAGCCCACATCCCACACTACACCTGGGGAGGCTGCCAGGAGAAGGGTTAAAACTGCACAATCTCCTGCATGATCACTGCTCCACAGGATACCTCACAGGCCCAGAGATCACAGCTAGCCATAATCCTCCTCAGTGAGCTAAGGATGCCCCAGTGCAGCCCTTAGGTAAGACCAATGGAGATTCTGAGATGGTGCTTCTCTGCTGGAGAACCACTCCTGTGCCAGCACACCAGGAGGAGAAGCAGGCAGCCGCCCAGGCCAGCAGAGCTGAAGAGTCAGTCAGCAATCCAGGTTTCTTTCTGGTCAATGGGTTTAGTGCATTGAATAGATTTGTTCCAGATGTAACATATCTGGGACCAATCCTGTCCTTCTTGCACTATGGTGATTGTATCGTTATTGCCAATTACACTTTGCATTTACTCATGGATTTTAATCTTATTGTTTTATGAACTGCAACTAATTAATCCTCTCATTCCTCGCAGCTCAACAGACACTATTGAGAATTGTCTGCATTTTTGTTTCAGATGAAGGACCACATCAGAGATTTCAGAAGACTTGTCAGTGTAATTAGAGGAGTCAAGGTGCTGGAAATTGGTCTCCCATCACTTGGAATCCAGGAACAGCTCTGGCTATGCATCTGTTATTTGGAGGAGTCACACCGTAAAATTAATAGCTGTGAGCCGAAATGAGGATGAGTCTTGTTGTCTTTTGTTTGATGTGTCTCACTTTCTGAAGAGGGTCAGGGCCAACCTGTTCCATCGACAGAGAGACACTGGCAGATACTGTCTGCCAGTCAGTTGTTGAGATTTAGTTCAGCGAGACTGGCAGAAGTTGTCCTGAGTGCTGAAACATTTTCCTTTTCAATTGTCTTATTTCTCTGCTATGACACTCTGCTTCCTATCGGGCTTCATGCCGAGACAAGGTTGTTGCTGAATGGTGATTACTGCAGTTTGGGGAAAATGGCATTTTTTTTCTCGAGGCAATTTTCCCAATTCTACATGCATGAACACAGACAGCTTCCCTACGGACTGTGGTCACAGTCAGTGTACTCTCTGATGTACAGAAGTGTACGACAGAAATTACTATGCTGGTTTAAAATACCAGCTAAGTCTGCAGCTTAAAAAGTCTTTGCTTTTCATTCACTGTCTAGTCTATGATTCCCCCACTGCAGATCACCCCTGTTGGGTTTGAAACAGCTTTTTATGCCAGGGCAACCCAAGTGGCCCCAAACCTGGGGAGGAGGTTCCTTCAATATGCCCCGGCTGCACCTCCAGTGAGAGGCAGAGCCAGAAAGCTGGAAGACAAAAAAACCCAAATATCTTTGGGCCCAAGGTATCAGGGAGCATTCTGCACAGATTGATATAGGTGACATAGCTCATTTCTCCTCTCAAAATACTTTCTTTTCACTTTTTACCTGTGTTGGATTAAATTTCATCAATTAATTTCTTCCTGCAAAATCCAGTCCTGAGTGAGGATATCTGTGGTACCAAAACCACATGATGGTTTTGTCATGCAATTTTTTTCCAGTATTCTTAGAATCATAGAATTGTCTAGGTTGGAAAGGACCTTTAATATCATCTAGTCCAACCATCAAACTTTAGGCAGTGACTTTGCAATGTCTGCTCTGAATGTGGATTTTTCAGGTGAATTTCACCTTCTTCGCGGCTGGATGCTTTGTGAGGCTGAGGGAATCCTGCAGCAGCTTTATGCTCCCTGGGTGCCCTCACCAGAGCACTGCCTGCTCAGCGGATCAAAATAAACAGCACTCCCAGCTAAACACAAGTTGACCAGGTTGATGAAACCAAGGTGTTAACCAAACCATAAGGCAGAGTGATTTCCCAGAAGGTACATGGACCTGTTGGAACGGGTCCAGTGGAGGACCACAAAGATGACCAGAGGGCTGGAGCACCTCTCCTGTGAAAACAGACTGAGACAGATGGACTTGTTCAGCTTGGAGAACAGAAGGCTCCGGGGAGACCTTACAGCAGCCTTCCAGTATTTGAAGGCAGCCTACAGGAGAGCTGGAGAGGGACTCTTTGTCAGGGAGTGTAGTGACAGGACAAGGGGTAAGGGTTTTAAAGTGGAAGAGAGGAGATTTAGATTAGATCCTAGAAAGAAACTCTTTACTGTGAGGGTAGTGAGGCATTGGAACAGGTTGCCCAGAGAAGTTGTGGATGCCCCATCCCTGGAAGTGTTTAAGGCCAGGCTGGATGGGGCTTTGAGCATCCCTTTGAATGGGAGGTGTCCCTGCCCATGGCAGGGTGGTTGGAACTTGATGATCTTTAAGGTCCCTTCCAACTCTAACCATTCTATGATTCTGTGATACACAGCTAGGCCCTATTTTCTTTACAATCTGGTCCCTGCCCAGCCCAGCTGAACAGGAGCTGAGTTTGTTCTGCTTCTTTCAATTATCAGCTACCCACCTACATCTGTGGTCTTGTTCTTGTGACTTACCCTGTACTGGCAGATTGCTGTGTTGGACCAAATGCACTCATTGGTGCCAGCTTTCTGGTATCAGTATTCAATGGATTCAACCAAAAAAAGAAAAACAGAACTGAAATAAAGATATTCTCACTGTACAGGCTGTCTGACACTATCTGACATAGGCAGACTCATTACAGCTTATGTTACAAAACTGTTATTTCCCTTTGTTGTAGCACTGTGTACGCCTGAATGTTTCCATAGTGAACATGATTATCACCTAATTTAAAAAAGCTGTATAGGTTACAATATATGAAGTTGGTGACAGCTGGTTAGAAAGGTGAAGCAAAATGTAGAGCTGCTGAGTGATCTATGTAATACACTAAAAACCGCAACAAGACTGAAAAAAGGAAAACCATTTTGGTTATTTATTCAGTATTTATCTAAAAAAAACAAACATAGAAGAACAGTTTTTTTTTCCCCAGGGAATTAATTTTGAAACAAGACTCACTATTTGGTGTTTGTCAGGGAAGTGAAGACAATGTCTTTTCTTTCTGCACGGATGGAGGATTTAATACCTCCATCCTGTTAGGTGGGCTGTCATGTGTAAAGGGGGAATATGTGAGATCTACAAGGAGATCAACAGGAATTTTTTTCTTGGCAAGTACTGAAGATTCTGCCTAAACTGAGGACAAAACCCCTCTGCCCGTATGGTCTGCCACAAAAGCCTGATTCAACTCTTGTCTTTGTTAAATCTTTAACAATGGGATTTAAAAGCCTGGGGGATTTTACAGGCCTAGAAAATGCTGGTACTTGCATGAATGACTATTTCAGGCTGCTATGTTAAATAAGCGTGGATTCAGTGTGTAGTTCTTAGGTATGTTGAGTAGATGTCACATATGGAGTGTCTTAATTTACGCTGGAGATTTTGAAGGTTATCATAGGCCGATTGGAGATTAAATCACATACAAAGTTCAGACCTCTGCAGAAACATATTTTCCACATCATTCTGCCTATCACAAATTTTAATTGAGGGTTATACTGGAGGGAATCCAAAGAGGCTGAATCCAAAAAGTCATTAACAACGTTAATTATTTTTGTTTCTGCTGGACTGCAAAAGATAGGTTGATGTTTTTGAAGCGGAGAAAGAGAAGGGACCTTTTCCTCCGTTATGCTGTACTATCTTTAGGCCATCATAATTGTTCTGGCAGTAAAGCAGGGTGGAAGAGATGGGTCAGAAGTGTGCATTTTCACTGACCATCACAACCCTTTAGTCTGATACACAGGAATGGTGCAAGGCCCTGGCATCTGGATCCGCTCTGTGTGGGAAAGGAGGGCTGTCTTTTTAGCCCTCTGACTGTACTGATCCCCCTTAGTTTGGAGAGAGCCTGCAGCATCTTGGCAGCTTCTCTGAATGACATTTGCTGGCTCTGCCCCTCTCAGGCCTCCTGGGCACTTGACGATAGGCTTAAGTCAGCCATCATTTAAAGCAACCAAATTTTTTTGAAAACATATGGTGGCCCATCTTCCAAAATTAATGTCTTCTGTCATGCTTTTTATTGAAATATGGATGATAAAAAATTGGAAGCTTTCAGTTTCTAGTTGCCTGCCCTTTTCCCTTTGCCTGCCCTCCTAACAGAGGAGAAAAGACAGAAAGTTTACAAAGAGAAAAAGAAATCAATAATCAAAACCTTAAGTGTTTTCTAACACAGAAATTTTAATAAAAACTTTGTACACATTATTGTCAAGAAGAATACATAATTTTCAAATTTTTGAGGTTTTTAGAAGTTAGGAAATTTTCCCTTCGACATTTTACGCAGTTTTATAAAAGAAATTGCTTAAATTAACTCTGAGACTTTTTCCCACGTGCCTGATTCCAGAGGGGAACTATAGTAATTCCATAGACAGTATGGCTTGGATGATGCAAAACTAAAAATTCTCCAGTAATTTGTGTGGGATGGAAGTGTGTTCACACCAGGTGTGCTATTACTCTAGACAGGAACGCTGAAGATCAGCTGCTCTGAAAAGCCATATTTATGAAAGTTTCCCCTTGGGAAAGTTGGTGGTCTCTCTCTGCCATTGCAGTGTGCCCTGATGTATGAGGCTGTAGTTGTCCTTCGATGGGATAAAACAAATGAAAATTATCTATAACAAAGCTAATTCTCGAGATGCTTTGCAATTATGTCGAATTCCACTAGCAGGTAGTAAATTATTATCATAATAAAAATACATTTTAAAGTTCTTACTGAAGAATTCAGTACCTGTGTGAAAATCTTCACAGAGCATACAGATATTTGCATCCTCTGTGAAAACTTAACAGAGGGAGATGGAATAAAAATGTGCACAACCTGAGGTGATGTGGGATGTTGCATGCACTGTCAAAGGCTGAGTACCAAAGTCTGCTGAAACTGCACCTGTCGAACCACTTCTGTAAGGTGGGCAATGCATAACTCCATTCTCTTCTTTGTAACCTTCATCCTTCATTTGGAAACAGCTTGTGCTAGGTTACTTTGATCTCTCTTAAACCTTGTATTGAAGATGATACCTTGGAAATTATGGGGAGGTTTCACTAATACAAAATTCAGCTTTGCTGGTATGACAATATCTGCCCTGGCTACACTTTGTGTACTGATACTATGATAGAAGTAGTGAGTTGGGAAGAGATCTCAAATATGGAAAGACCTGCAAATCTGATGTTTTGAGTATTTTCATGTCCAGGTTGTACACCAGTACTGGATGACATGGATTTGGGAAAACTATCAGCCCTGTGGAAGTGTTAACTGAGTTTGTGACTCCTCTGATGTCTGTAAAAAGAGTAAATTGGTATCATGCCAGCAGCAGGATATGTTCTTCCCCAGTTAAATTGTCTTTATAAAATTTGTGCATTACAGTTTTAAAACATCACAGTTAAACTTAGAAGCTACTGATTAATTTCTATAGTCAAACTTGTACAGAGAGAATGAAGCACGCATTATTTAATATCCACTAAAACTTACTTTATCCAAAAGGGCAGCAGCCATGAACAAAGTCTCCAGTCTAGGACATTTGCACATCGATCAATCTGGACTGTTTTTTGTCCTAATTGCTTTTGGCTAATTGTCTTTCCTCTTTCCTTATGGTCAGTATTCCCTTATAACATGATTTTAATGGACTAGTCTTCAAATAAAAACACATTTCATATGTGTTTTCTAATTTATTTTTTTTTATCCAACCATTTAACACTTAAATACATTATTGAGACCATGAGAACAGCCTATCTACCTCTTTAGCATTCTACTAGGTAGTTTGAAACAGCTCAAAGCTTGATACTTAACATTAATATGTAAGAGGCCTACAGATGGCTTACTCAATAAAAGATATTAATATCAGAGATGAAAGTGAAAGATGGAGCAAGAAGGTTGTTAATTTCCCTTTGTAGTGGTTTTCCAAAACGCATTCCCAGTAACTGTGTAATTCTCAGTGAAATAAAATTGCTCATTTTTCCTGGAAGTGGGGACTAGAAAATTAGGAGGGCTTCACATCCAAGGAAGTTCAAATGGTTGGTTTACCTGGAAATAAAAAATCAGAAAGCTTCCAATCTCTTAGCAATTCATTGCCCTGCCAAGTATGTTGGCAGGAAAGAAGGTGGAGTACGAAAGATGTCTGGAAAGCACTTTTTCACTGGTAACCTGCCTGACTTTTAACCTTGAAGTTAATTGAATTTGACAGTCCTCCATAAGGTACTTTCATTTAAAAAATGTACAGCTGTAGATATCTAATTGGATTTTTTCAAAAGAGTGGTAGCTGGCAAGGAACATAGGAAGTCTCATTTCCATTGGGTTTGTCACACTATGCCTTTGTCTGAGACTTCTGATGTACAAGCTGAAGTGAATACAGAATCAGTTAAACTTAAAGTCTCATTGCCCTTTTCCAGGGGTGAGAGGATCTGGGACTCAGACTCTACTACAGGCATAATAAGCAGATACAGTACACAGACAGAAGTTAAAATAATCAGGTATAACAGGGACCTTTTCACAGGCAGGGGAATTATCAACCTAAATATAGTTTCATTTTTTTCTTTCCCTTGTCCTATATGAATTTTGCAGAGTTGATTAAAAGTGGGGGGTTGGGTATTGCCTAGCTCTTCCTCCATACCAGAATTTTTAATCTGAGAACGGTAATAAAATCGACCATAGTACCATAATGGTTGGTGTAAGAAAATAGAAGACAGTAATTTCTCTGGGACAATAGAATACTTGCAAATGAGCTGGAAGATTACATGTGGAAGGCTTGGCTAGGTAGGATTCAACTACCACAAGCTAGAAAAGAAAAGAAAAATGTAACCAGCTATCTTTCCTCTCCCTCTCACCTCAGAGTTTTTATGAGGGTGGGGGTGGGGGTCAAAGCAAGGCCAGTTTGGCACACTGCACCTTCCCAAACTCAAACTTTTCAGATCTAACAAACAGGTTAAAAACGATGGTGGTGTTTTGTATAGAAGCTTATTTCCTTTCTCTTTTTCCATCTGATTCCTTAAGAGATTAAAAAAACATCAAATTGCCTGTCAAGATCTATCCTGCTTGACAGATTCTGTATGTTAGGTCAGGTTTTAAATGTAGTCTCTACCATACATGCAAAAGGATTCACCAAGCTTGCAAAAACTCACCTTTGCATTTGTGTAAAGCACCTTTCATCTCTAAAATGTGACCATTCCATTGTATGACCAAACTGGACGTGACCAAGTATGCCCAGTAATCTCACAGTCTTTATCATTTCCTCACAAACTCTGTTCTTCACTTTTCTTATTAGACTTAAGGTAACAACAACCAAGGCTGTCTTTCCCATCATTCTTTGATGACTGGGCTGCTAGTTTTGCCCTCCAGATAAACATATTCCTGATTTGAAATAACAGGCTTCTTTCCTGAAGTGACAGTTGCATTTGTCAATCAGGGCAAATGGTTTCTGTCAAAAACACCGCTGTATTTTTACGGCCCTGTCACTTCTCAGTATTTTACCTTGTATACTCTCTAGAAAATTTGCCTCCATTTTATTGTATTTGGACATTCCTTAGTCCAAATTCCTTTCTCAAAATTCCTCAGTGGATACACGCAGTGTAAAGTTTGGACAAATCTCAAGTTTTGGAATATATCAAAAGATATTCTTTTAATTAAGAATATGAACATCTATCCAGCTACGGGGACAAATCTGCAGGAAGTCACACATTCAGAGGCAGGTGTTGTGATGGAGCACACACGCCTGGGAGCAAGGGACACACTCTGATTTTACTGCTATACTGTTTCTCTTGTAGTGTATCAAACTGAGTGGCAGTGAGTTCTCAGAGCTACAGCAAAACACTGCCATCTATTCCTCACTTGTCAGCAATGTTTGTCATTCACACTGATGACAAACAAGGTCTTTTTTGTCTCTTTAGAACTTGGAATCATTTAAAACTGTTCAAAAGAATTTGTAGGGCAGAGCCAGCTGAGGAGTCTCTTGGGAGACATTGGTCTCTAATCAAGCACAAGGTTTCACAGAGCCTCTGGAATATGACTTCACTGTAATATGAATGAGTATGTTTGTATTTGCAAAATGGAGCAATTAGGACTGATTTCCCCAGCGCCCTGTAGCCTATAAACACAGTAACACACTTTGAACAGTCAAATTCATAAAGATGCAAGTCTGAGAGTTGCTTCTGGAGGCAGGCATATCAGCTAACAGAGAGCCTTGGAGGCTTCTCTAGGCTGAGGGAAATGAGCAGAGGAAGGGCTGCTGGCACAGACAAGTAGTGTCTGAGACAGGATGGGGCTGTCCTTTCACAAAACAGGAACCCAACATCTCAGTCAGGCTTTTGGATGTTTAATGCTTCACGAGAAGCATAGTAATAAGGTATTTTCCTTACGGTACTAGCAGCAGCTTAAGGGCTCTGAGCACTGCCAGATTTCACTGTGCTGCTCTGCTATGTTATCCTCCATATCTACTGGGGAACGTTTGGTGAAGATGTGGGGAAGGTGCACTGAAATGAGCTCCAGTGGGAAGTCTTAGACAAACCTACTGAAGTCAGTCATTATGGTAAGTCCTCTTTCAGCCCTGACAGAAGAAATACCTAAGGTCCTTTTGCCTTGAAACCCTGGCTGCACCTCTTAGTAATGGCTAACAGCTTGGCCTGATCTGCCTACTTAGCCTGGGGAATATTCAGGTAATTATAGTTGTATTAGATTATTTAGCATTTCTTTCCTGCTAGTCTTATATTCAAATGGTACTACTTTGGTAGGTAACATTGGCAAGAAGGGAAGGATACCACTTCAGAATGGTACTTCTGATAGCTAATTTGGAACAGGGAATGTGAAAATTTCACCTCTGCAGGCCTGCTTCATCTGCTTGAAGCTTGAGTGGGGTCAGCAATGGACTCTAGCTGCCTAATGCACACACTCGTCTGCTGAGCATGGAAATCTGCATTCCAGCTTTGCACAGGGATGTTTTCTCAAATAAATCTGAACAGTGAATACCTGAAACCAGCTTTCCTTTTCCTTTCTTTGGAAGGATTTTAAACACCTTAACGGACAGTGATGTAGTAAAAATACAATAAATAGGAGAATAGTGTAGGAACTCTGGCTGGCACAGATGTAAGCTTTTGCGTATGTGAGCAAATATATGTTTCTGAACATGCATATGAGTGTTCAGATACATGAAAACATGCTGGAAGTGTTTTTCTGGCTCTTGGACGTATTTACTATTGGCTTTGTGCATTTACGTTTTAAAAATGAAGTCAGGAGATTTTAATTCTTATATTTTTAAAGCAAAATTAATTTATTGATACAGAACATCAGTGAGAAGAAGTAAAGAGATGTGGGAGAGAAGATACACAGGACGAATGTGTTGTTTCACCCACGTCTTCATGTACCAGTGTGAAGTACCTCAGGTCTGATGTCTTTTGATGCTCTGAAGTTGAAGAGTGGATGAAGTATTTGAGATCTGTGTGCACCCACTATGTGTGACATAACTGTTTCATGATTATGCCACCGTATCATACTAGTAAGCCAATTTTTATGATGTGTTGACATTAATAATCATGCCTGCCAGCACCAACAGGACTGTGACTAAGCCTCCAACCAAACTCCTAGAGCAAGCACCCATGCATGTAATGACTTCCTACAATTTCAGTCATCCTGAAACAAAGAGTCTATCCAACAATCATTCAAGTGGAAGCTGGCAGAGATGATAGGCTGAGATACACTCTTCAAACTTGCAGAGATGCAACTGCAGTCTTAGTTTCAGTTAAAGGTGACAGAACGATCCGTAATGCTTTGCTGCTAACCAAAAGCATAAGTTTGTTGAAAAACACACTTCAGGCAAGTCAAGCCAGTCCATCCAAAATGTCCTAATATTGTTACTGAACAGTGTAATTACACAAAGCTCCTAGTGACTTATGCTTGATCCACAGAAAATCCTGGGAGAAGTCTAGGAGATACTGGGCTATCTTAAGCAGCAAACCTACCTGGCACTTTCATCAAATGCTATAGTGACTGATTCTGAAAGGGAGGCAGGTGTAAGAATGATGCTGCCTTGTTTCATTTCACTACAGGAAATTCAGGTCAGAAAAAAAAAAATAGTGGTTATTTTCCACACTAGTGCATGCTCACTTCCACAGCTTGATGGAAATTGGTGGCTAGAAAAGCCAACAGTCTGATACTTCTCCCTTTCTCCATTCCTCAGAGTTTGATTCCACCTTGAATACTAAATAGGTTATAGGAAATCAGCAAGGCTTGCTATACAAAATATTGGAGTGCCAGAAACTCCATCAAGAATGTCAGAGCACAATAGGGAAGTATTCCATTGAATTAAATTAACTGGAAATAACTGTATGATCAGAATCATACCTAACACCCTCTGATAACCTCAAGAAAAGCCTACAGTAGTGATATGATTAAAGAGGTGATGGGAACATCAAATGACACAATTTGTTGCTACTGAAATTTTAAAACCACATGGAATCTAATTAGTTCTTCATTGAATGAATGATGGTGAATTACATGTTCTATTCAATGGCTCATATTAGGAACAATTCCAAGTCAGGAGGGCTGTTATCTGCTTTGTCCTGCAGCAATAATAAACTTTTTCTTAAGCAATAGCAAAAACCAACTAGACACTTTGGTAATCAGTAACTTGTTTCGTCATTTTGTCAAGGTACTCTTGGCACATCATTATTTTATAATGTGTTGACTTTTCAAGGAAGATAAAATCATAGTTTTCTTCTCATTTATAACAACACTTTTCAGAACATACAGTGCTTGCAAAGTGTTTGACCAGGGACCAACTTTCTTCTGAGCTTGTTGGGTCTTTACCTTAAATCAGGGGCAAACCAGTTGCTACAGAAATACAGACCCATAGGGATAATGGACTTTTTACTTTCTTCAGTGTTATGAAGATTCATGGTAGATCCTTTTAAACTGAAGCTGTGTTACAGGAGCCAAGTGTCTGGGCTCAGTTCCAGAAGCTTAGCCTCTAACTCCCTGCTAATGCTGCTCAGCTGGTAAAACTACTTATTACTGTGCTCTGTTCTAGTGAGTGGCACCGGATTAAATATTCGTTAGAAACTCAGTGGTATCTTCACAGCTTTGCTGACTTGAGAGACTGCAGGCTGGCATGAGCCTGCTCTACCTGCAGACCGCACCACAAGGATGCAAGCCATCTCTGATCTATAATGCCAGTGGCCTTGATACCCTAGCACTGGGTCAGAGCTGCTAATGCCATGCAAGGCCTGTAATGTCAAGCTGGGTACTTTACTGCCACCATGGGTTTGTTCATCCTAGAGAACATACAACTGAGGAGAGGTGGTTTAAAGTACAACCTTCAGTGACCTAAGGAGGGGTTATAATGAAAACAGACTCTTCTTGGAAGAGTAAGATGAAATGACGAGGGGCAATGAGCACACATAGTGGAAAGGTGCAAGGGAAATTCCAGTTGGACAGAAGTAAAAAATTCTTCACCATTAAAAGGGTTCAGCACTGTAAGAGGTTCACCAGAAGGTCCTTGGAATCTCCACTGTTGGAAACTTTCAAAGTTGGACTGGGCAAGGTGTGAAGGAGGTAAACAGTGTTTTCCAGGAGTATTGTATTAGCACTAAGAGGAATCCTAGGATTTTTTTCATTTGTTTATATTTTCACTAGTTTTGTATATTTGTTTATTTGACGGCTTCAACATTAGAAGTGAAAACATTATGAACTGTTTCTTTACTACTGTGACCCTTTTTATATATGTGCACTTTTTATACATACAAGAGCAGCTGGCAAAACATGCTGACAAAACATGAGAAAACAGCTGCAAAACACACTACCAGCTTTAGCCATAGCTCTGCTACATTATGCACATTTAGTGCCCACCTGCTCAGATGGAAAGCAAACTTAGTCAAGAAATTGCCTCTTGTCCAAAGGATCACCAGTGAACATTGTTTCACTATGTTTGTCTTTGATCAATAGGACTCAAAACACAAATCAGAATGTCTTTAGTTTCATCCAAAGCCAAGGATTAGTTTGATTCTGTTGTTATCAACAAGATATAGAGGCCTTTTATCCAGAGCTCTGATATATTAAAATGAACTAGATCTCAAATGGACCTTATCCAAAGGTCACTATGAATATTTACATTGATTTCAATGTACTATGCACAAAGTCAGCCAAGAAATATTTATCTATTAGTCTTATGAATCTTCCTCATCTGAAATAGCCTTCTATTTCCTGCCAGCTTAACTGATCATTATCAGTAAAATGTCAGACATTGGCCAAAATAAAGACAATTAGAGCATAGCTACATCAATTTCTATCTAAATAATGCCTTTTCCCTATGTCTTTCCATGCAAATTGTTTTCATTTTAGATGGTTACTATTTCCAGTGCATATTTTATAAATTCGATCAAATACTGTTGGCTTGTCTTGCAAGAAATCTGGTTCATTTACACAAGGAGAGGGTGGAGGGTAGTAGTTATGAAAACGAAATGAAGATAGGTAGTGGCAGACCCTGGTGATAATAAAACTTGAATATGTGCATGTATGAATTCATACCATCAAATCCATAAACCACGAATCGGAATCTGCAGTGGTAAATTTAAATTCCCAGGGAGTACCTATACTCAATTTATTACAGTTCTTGTGAAAGAATTCATTGTTTTTCCAGATTGGGCTCTTGGAGTTGGCTTGAATCTGTTCCAAGCCAGTGTCTTGCCTTTATGTTCTAGCGTGGTTTATGTCTCTACCTAGTGATTGTGCTATGCTACTGCATGAGATATTACATTAAGGAAGAGATTCATTTTAAAAATCTGCATTTTCCAATGAGCTTTTATGACTTTTATGTGTACTTTTAAATATGACAGGCTTATAACTAAGCACTCTATGTCTGTATAGATGTAAGATTAATCCAAAATAATCTCACAAGAATATTTTAAAAGGACTTTAAGACACTCTATTTTACAGGTGTTATGTTGTATTAAATTCTAAGTTGGTGTAGAAGTTGAATAAAAAACTATCATCTTTCTGCCTTCTCATATCCACAGCGAGATATAAGCTATGAAGTGTAGTAAATAGGCTTTCCCAGAATGCTTTAAGTGAACTAAAAAAGTCACTGGTCCCCACTCTCAGCTCTTTCTTTGGGTACCACTTGTGGCCGGAGCTGACAGAAGGGAATGTGTCCAGTGCTCTGGTTCCTGAACCGCAACCTGATGTAGCACAGACAACTTATTGTAGAGCTCAGCTGCCCCTTCCAGCATATTAGTGTACACATCCCTCTCTGCTGCTCTGGTTTTGAAGTAAAAGGAGTAAATCTACACAGAGGAAAGAGACTGCAATTCCTCCGTTTCTATTATGTAAAGCTTGTGGAGATCTTAAATGCCCTCTTTGCACTCAAAGTGAGCACTGATATCATTACGCCAGGCAGGCAGCAGAGCTTCTCACTTCACTTTAGCCATCACCCCAAATCTTGTCTGCTGGACTCCTTCAATCAGGGACATCAGTGATGAGGAGGGCTTCCTTCCTTACATTGCACCCTAAGGCTCTTCCTAAGCCAGAGTTTGGATTTAAATCATAGAGTTTTACAGCCCTTGAGAGACTCTTCATCTATGAATTTGTCTGGTTCCTCTGTGAGCTTGTTCATACTGGGTCAGCTGAAGAAACATCCTGTAGCAGAGGATCCTACGGGTAAAAATAATTTGGTTTGTTTTAACTCAATTACCCAACAAAATGAGCTTTTGTGATAAGCTTATGCTTCAAAAAATTAACTTGGTTGCAAAAAAAGGTGTCTATCTAGAGGATATTTTATAAGTATGCCCTTTTATAACTATGCAGGGAGAGGTTTGGGTTTTCCAGAAGTCTGGAAATCTGTGAAGGGAAACCCTAAGTTTCTTATTAAAATGACACCACCAGACATTTTCAGCGTTCTTTAATATCAGTAGCTCCGCGGCAGAGTCTTTTGCAACTTAATTCATTATCCTAACACCGGCTGAGATTTTCAGTTTCTTGTTAGTCCACAGTAGCTTCTGGGATGAGCAGAATGATTAGGCTGGTCCCAGATCACTGACACACATGAGAAATGTTTGAATTCAGCAGTATTTGGCTGGACAGTTGTTAGTCTTAATCGACTTTCTGTTGACAGAAAGTTTATCAATTCTTTATGCTTTGTATTTGTTCATCAAAATTGGCACCAAACTGGGGAATCTCAAGTAAGATCATCCTCCAAATGAAACGACAGAGAAATAATCTCAGATTTTTTTTCAACTTTCATGTCACAGTAGGAAAAAAATGTATGGAGAAAAGATCCTTGTATGTGCTAAGAAGAGAAAGATTCAAGTGAAGAGTCAGGAGATTAATAAACTCCTAGTGACACATAAGGCTAACTTCTGATAGAATAAACCTTTTTTTTTTTTAAATTTTGTAGATTCATGTCTTTTTCCTTTCCCCTACCCTTGCTTCCTCTAGTTCATCCATTTTCACCAGCTTCATTACCCAGGTTTCTGTCTTCTTGTGACTTTTCCCTAACTCTATTTTATCAGAAGCGGAGCTGTTGACTAGATACCTCCTTACCTAATAAATGTACATATTGGTTGCCCTAAGCAGTTGAAAGCTATTACAGAGTCAAATGGCCACCATGACTTCAAAAATTTCAGCACATTTTTGAGTATTTGAGATTACCTTTCTACACATTCTTTTAAACTAATATTAATTCACTTGGCTCTGTCTCCTTTTATGGCTGCAACACATTCATGATGCGAGAATTGATGTCGTGACATCTTCTGGCTGGCTAATACCAGACCAATGCCTGTCTGTACTGCTTCCCTTCTGACTTTCAAGCTTAATAAAAATGTTTGCATTATAACTCACCTCGGTGAAGTAATTTTATGTAATTGCATGATCACCCATTACAGCTGTTTGCCTTACTGGCACTTATACTAATTAAACTAATGTGTTGCACAACTACAGGTTACTTTAAAACAAGGAAACCATAGAGCTATTCCTCCTGAGGGTGTCTGCACAGGCAGTGACACTGGGGTTGAACAGAAAGTGCAACGTTATCGTAAATCTTTTCTTGAACCTATTACACAGTTCAGTTTTAGCAGGTGACAAGATACAGAACGAAATAATAAACTGTGAAAAAATCCTAAACAAAAGAAAAAATAAAATACAAGGCTCTGGAAGGCAAATAAACTCTCTTGCTCAAGAACACTTGCCACACTGACTAGCAGGAAGTAAAAATTCTTGCAGGCAAATAATCAGACATTTGTTTATTATAAACATCTCTCAGTGGTGGCCAAAGCTAAATTTGGATTTAGCTCAGTACCTGCTGATATGTTTTGTGTTCCTCTAGGTTAAAATTCTATATTTGTTTCTTGCGCTCATTCAGCTGTTCTGATGGGCAAATTACTTCAATGGATGGAATTTTTGCTTATACAGTGAACACCCAAGTCATATGGACAGGAATAAGATTCAGAATATAAACTTAGATAAAGAAAACTGAAGGATTAACACAATGAATGGCAAACAGAATGCTGTCTTTAAATCTATGGTTTTGGAGACTTTCATAATCCTACAATTACTTTACTGAAAAGAATATGCTACTTGGTTTTGACTTAGAGAAGTACCATTTAGGAACTTACCTCCTTCATTGGAAATTTGGTCAGTGCATTTCTTCAAAGAAAAACATCAAAAGCCACTCTTGCTGCAGCAGAGGCAAAACCTTCATTCTGTTTTCCCCCTCAGTCTTTGTGTACTATTGAATTTTATGACTCTAAATAGAGAGAGACAGGTGTGANNNAGGTCTTTCAGTAGAAGGCTAGTAAAAGGGATACACTAATGAGAAAACATCTGTTTGCAAACTTTAGAAAAATTAAAAAATGACACAATTCTGACTATGTTGCAACTTAAGGAGTGGTGGTGGTGTTATTTGGCCAACTTTTGCTAGAGACCTTCAGATTCAATGAATAGCTGGGATGCTCTTAACAGGTTTTTTAATTAAATACGGGAGTCTACTGATACTGATGCTAAAATATTCTCCAGCTTCTTTGCCCTGGACTATTGCTGCCATAACAAACAGAGTTCAGCCCAGTTTATGGTGCACATGCACTGTTATAAATATTTGAACTCTTATCATCCTGGCTTTTAAAATGGAGAATCCATATTAATCCCTGCTGGTATCATGGTCTGCTGGGGCATCTCAAAAGAGGCTCAGGGACAAGTTATGGGATTAGTGGGAGATCTAACTACAACATAAGTACCTTATAGTTACTGAGGTACAGATCCATTCTGGATCTGCGTTTTGTTTTCTCATAGCTGAAAGCTGGATCTGAATCAGGTTACTAAAACTACCTTAAAAAATCTCCCCAAGAACACAATTTCGGTTACTTCCATGCTAGGAACCCCTCTCTAACCAGAGGTTGAGAGACCTGCTTCCACTATGCGATGACCTCTTCATCTTGATGCTGAGGATATAGCTCAGAGGGTTCATAAAGGGAATCATCATCTTCCTATCAATGACAGAGAAGGGGAGAGAGCTACTTTAAACCTAGAAGCTCCTTGAGGATGAAAACAAGAGCTGCATACAAAGGATGAGAGGGTTTCTCCAGTCAAAGAGTTTCTTTTACTGCAAAGTTTCTCTTACTTCAGGATTTAAACACCATATGTGGCCCTAAGCAGCTTTTATGACTCACATTTTTGTCTGAATCCATGACCATGATAATCGTGGAAGTAAAGATCCCATCAGNCCTGAAGCAAGAACAACAAAATGTATGAGTTTTTGCAAAGCACTGACAGCAGGCTTTGCATAAGAAAATTCCAGAGCTGGCATCGTTGTTTTTTATAAAGCCTCTTTTCACATGCCCTTGATTGTCCTGGTTTGAGGACATTTCATTATTTTATTATTAATATTATTATATTTCCTTTTTAGTATTTTATTACTTCATTTACCTTTATCTCATTTAAGTATTTGTGTTTCTTTTCAACTCATAAGTCTCCCTCATTCTTCTCTCATTTGGGAGAGAAGCTAAAGAGCATTTGTCTTTTGTTTTTGTGGCCAGGCCAGTCCAGAACACATCATTAATGATCAAACTCTCTCTTGGAAGAAGTCAGGGACTCAGGTGGCTGTTACTTTGATCCAGTGCTGCTCCATAATGCCCCCCTTGCCCCTGCAAAGGTCAGATCACCTCTATCAGAAACCCCTAAAGGCAACAAGCAGTCAAATACATTGAGAGTGAACTTGCCAATGTCTTAAGCCAATACTAAGTATTTCAGTATCACTAGCTGTATTCTATTGCATAAATGCTATTGGCAGAGCAGCTGCAAATATAACAAAAACTTATCCATAAGTAGAGATGACACTATTCAGGACTGGATTTTAAAAATTGGAGTCCACTATAAATATTGTGGCTTGGAGGGATAGCATTGTCAAAGTAGTGCAAAAATGATACCAAGCTCCTCCACTTACATGGGTTTTAATAGCAATGAGACTGTTCCTGCCATGATACAATATCAAAACGTTTTATACAGTTGGCTCCTGATTTTGACTGTGCAGTGCATTTTTCAGACCATGAGGCAAAGGCCAGTACATTTCAAGTTATAGTTGCTCCCTCCCTTACATGCAGTTAAGTTTAACAGTACAGATTGTAATGAAATAGCATTAAAGCATCAATTTATTCACATTAAAGCCCTTATTAGCAATTCATTCCTAAGTAACCCAGGAATTTCCTTCTTGTCATTAAATTTCACATTACTGGTATCCTTTCATATTTTTCCGTAAGTGATGTGGAACACACAGTTTTAATGGAACTATAATTAGCCATCCTCACATGTCTTG
The DNA here is from genome assembly GCA_013400555.1 of Jacana jacana. Lineage (NCBI taxonomy): Eukaryota > Metazoa > Chordata > Aves > Charadriiformes > Jacanidae > Jacana > Jacana jacana. The sequence goes on along the minus strand of VZTM01030787.1, from coordinate 14,009 downwards.
AATTTAGTCATATATACTAAGAATTAATCTGTTCTAAGAGTGTGTATCTCTATAGTTTGATCAACAGAGAAATCTTTTTTGCTTGAGAAACTAATAACCACTGGCTTTTTAAAATCACCTCATACTTCTTTATTTGAGCGACAGATTTACTGCTCAAAGCACTTCATTATACATACAATGTTTAAGCATGAGAATCATTCTTTTAAAGTCATTATCTAAATTAGCAGGTGCTTAAGTATTTGTCTTCATGTGATTTTAATTAGGATAGTGGTACATACAAGAGCTAGGTGACAGATGTAGTTTTCCTTGCTGCTAGTGCCTCGTTTCTTTCTTATCTCCACACTAAGGACAGATCTATGGATGTTAAAAAAGTGTGATATTGTTTACTTTCCTGGTTGGCATCATATTTATCAGACTGGCCAAGGATGTGAATGAACCTAGCTTTCCTTTTGCAGATGTGAAGCTCCTGAATTTTCCAAATTTCTTGGATATTAAATACCTTTAAGTCTTCCAGAGCAGTCTCTTACAGAGAGTCTCCTACACTGATCACCTTTAGGTTTTACATGGATATGAGTGTGCAGGATAACATTCTGGTTTCCTTACAAAGAGCAGGAAATAGGCCAATGACTTCAAAATGTCCAAAGTCTCACCTGTATTACACATAATGCTGTTCAAACTGAAAGACTTCCATGCTTGAATATTTAAGCTACTGAAAATATATTTCAGTAGCAGCACATTAAAATTGAAATTAATCTATCATTTCACTTCTCTTTGTAGAAGAAATTCACTTAAAGAATAAGAAAAGCATGAGCTTTCTTCTTTTTAATGCAACATGCTACATCAGTTGGAATCACAAAAATAGCTTTTCTCATATTTGCAGATGTGCTACGAGCGTGTGCTTTTTATGGGGGCCTACAGTAGATAGGGAATTTTTTTGTGGTTAAATGTTTCTGTGGGGATCTACTCCTGAAGTTTTAATATATTACTGAACATAATCTTCCTCGTGAAAATGTCTTCAAGCTCCAGATGTCATGTGCGCCTGTTGGCAAGCACTTCTTTTGTTATGCCCACCAACTGTAACAGGCTTATTTGTGGATTAGCCGTGTCTCAGCTGTAAAATTAATTCAGGAGCACAGCCTGCTGTTCCAAATGAAATTGCAACAGAAGGAAATGTTGTTTCCATGAGTTTGTCTTTTAAAGATTTGTATAATTGGTTAATGTTGTTTTGTCTTTTTGGTTTTTTGGAGACAATTAATCAATAATTTGCCATGTGTAACTTTTATTTTCTATTTTCAGTACATTGCGGTATACAAACGGCAAAGTCAGATGATCGTGTCCTCTAGTGCTCAAGGAACCAGACAGCCCTAATTAACTGATCTTATTGTGGTAGCAGTTTTAGCAATTAATTTTGAGCTACAGACCCATGAACCAAAGCCTTCAGTTTTCAGCTTTCAGGATTTTTAAAAATTTAAATCAGTTTTTGCAGAATAAATGTATATTTTCACTCTTTTCCCACTCTCAGTTAAATTGAAGACAAATGGCTCAATGCCTAAAGCACAGCGTTTGCACCCAGGTGCTGCAGGCTTGGTTCTTTCATCAACCTTTCTGCCTAACCGTAATGAGGCCCCCATGAAATGTGGGGAGATAGTTGAGACTTCCTTTATAGATGGCTTCTTGGACCAGAGATGACTTTTTGGACACACTGAGTCTCTCCCCAGTTTGTCAGGTATGGCTCTTAGCTGGAAAGAGCTGTTCTCTGCCAAAGGCAGTGAGGGGCCTTTTGACTGTAACTGACTGGGTCAGTATCCTGAGCCAATTTCAGTGCAAAACCTGAGAGTAGAGTTTAAAGCACTTTCAGTTAACAAAGTTGAACAATGTGGTGCTCTATGGACACCCCCAGGCTGCGGCAATGATTTGTAGCAGCTGTGCTGATGGTCTGTGCTGTCTGGAAGGAGATGCTACTAGTGCTTGTGTGCACTCAGAGGTTCCCCGTCAGCTGGGAGAGATCAGGCTTCTCAGCTGCACAACACAAGGTGGTGGCAGACAGCAAACGTTCTCCTCCAGCTGGAGCAGTGGAAAGCTATGCTTCTAAAATAAACAGGACTGATTTTTGTCTCTGTTGTCAGAGCCAATTTAGTAATGAATAATATCAGCTGAAGTCTTTAGATGGCTGATGTGGTTTCAGCTGGGATAGAGTTAGCTTTTTTATTAGCAGTTGATGCAGGGCCGTACATGGGATTGAGGTGAGAAATACTTTTGATAGCACACCGGTGGTTTTGGTTGTTGTGAGGTGGTCAAGGCCTTTTCTGCTCCTCACACCAGCCCACCACTGAGCAGGCTGGGGATGCACTAAAAGATGGGAGTGGACACAGCCAGGACAGCTGATGCCAACTGACCAACAGGATATTCTATACCATATGATGTCATGCTCAGTACATAGAGCAGGGAAAAGAAGATTAAAGGGGAAAATGTGCAGAGTGATGCTGTTTGTCTTCCCAAGTACTCATTATGTATGATGAAGCCCTGCTTTCCTGGAGAAGGCTGAACACCTGCCTGCTGATGGGAAGCAGTGAATGAATTCCTTGTTTTGCTTTGCTTGCATGACTTTTACTTTATTTCTTAAATCATCTTTATCTCAAGCTAGTTTTCTCACTTTTACTTTTCCAATTCTCTTCCCAATCCCAACTGGGTTGAGTAAGTGTGTGGCTGTGTGCTCCTAGTTGCCAGCTGGCATTACGCCATGACAATAGCTAAAAAGTACCACTGGGTAAATTGCTTCCTTTCTTTCCTTTCTGGCAGTGGTCATGCAAGTTTCTGGGAAAACAGAAGGCAAGTGCTTTGCAAGGGAAAGTAGCTGCACTATGAAGGCTCTTCCTTTCCCTTTGTTATGATAGGGATCATTTTTACATACACAGAAACCAAACATATGATACTTGGTTTTAGAGGTACTTCCCCAGCTATCAGGTAAGTTTTCCTTTGCCCAGTTAACAAGTGTTATGTTTTTTTCTGTGGTTATTAATTAATTAATATGGTTATTCCCATGTTCGTCGTATAGTCTATACTAGGACAGAGACCCTATACCAGCACACTCCTGGAGTGAATGTCACCATCTAACTACTGCCCTGTTGTGATGTAGCAAGGTCCTCCCTAACACACTGGGTCTTTGGTTTAAGCCAAAGAGTTACCATTTTTGAAAAAGCTGCTTTTAACTGATCCAGCCTGACAAAATTTATGGCTGCATAACTTTGAACAGTAATCTTAGCTCCATTAGGAATAATCTGCATTGCTTCTTCCTGCTGTTCTGTGAAAAGGAAAAGCCACTGTACAGACATTTTATGCCTTCTTTCACTGAGTTGCTACAAATAATCATGACAGTGAGCAGATGAACTTCCCAATTGCCTTCCAGAACCAGCTCACATAAAGTATGGAATTGTAGAAGGAGAGGTGGGAGAGAAGTTATATAGACAGTCAAATGTATGTGTAGGGGGGTGCATCCGTCTGGTGGAACTGAGGATGTGGAGAATAATTATACAGAGAGGCTGGAGACACCCAATGCTTCTTGCATGAGGAATAAATTGAGGAAGGACACAAGGGAGTGAAGGAAGGGTGAGATGAGGGACTTTCAGTAGGATGCAAAAGGGTAGAAGAAGCTGCAGTTTTTAGTCTCTTCTAAATGCAAAAAGAAGTGCATGGCTATTCAGGTGATAATGTAATGGAAGGTAGCCAATTAATGAAGAAAATCTTCATGGTAGAGCTAAAGTTCCTCCCTGTCCTTGGCATTTTCCTCTTGGCTGGCATATTTTTTAGCACGTTCAGCAAAGGTACATTTACCATCATGAATCAACAAAATGAAGACATAATCTGATACCCATGTGAGCCCCAATCCCTTGGGCTGCAGCAATTATATAATGATCATTGGCAGCAGAGCTGAAGGTAATTTAACAACAGCACAGGGTACTCTGAGGTGAGTTATTAGAAGCAGCCATTTTTTCATGTGCTCATTAATTACAAGTAGCGATCATTTTCGGCAATTATACATGTAGCCCAAGAGACTGACTGGGTCTCAGATGCACAGGAGGAAGATCAAAAGTCCTAGAGCTGCCACATACAGGCACTTCCATACACTTTATGTGGAATAAACCAGTTAAAACTTATTTATACTCTAAAGTCTTCCCCAAGTCTTCAAACTACCTTGCACAAATAAACTCCACTTTATCTGACTAGCATTGACAACATGGGAAATTCTTGCCTCTGATAAAGGCCTGAATTCCTGTTCTCAGTATGAGGATTCTGGTGACATGGTTACAACTGCCAGCATGGGGAGAAACATCACTTCTTTCTACAGTGCTCAAACTGGGTGGTGTTGGCCTAAACTCTTGATTTATGGCAGACAGCCAGCAAAATAATGCCATTGCCTGCTGTGATTATAGCAAGGCATAGATGCTTGTAGATTTTGGAAAGGTAAAAGAGCTAAAGGGGACAGGAACTTTTTTTCTGCAAATATTGCATATCCCCAACATAACTATGTTGGTGCAGCTACACCAGAAGCACCACTGTAACATGGGTGAAAAAATGGCTCAAAGCACAGAAATCTGACTATGCTAAAGAATCCCATGTGTATGTCAGAATTTCATTTAAATCATTAGTTTTACTTACGTAAAAATAATGATTAAAGTATGTTTCAAGTTTCTACATAAAATATGAAGTTCAGCTAAAAGTTCACCTTTCTTTATTGCAATTGTATTTGTCTCCTTCCAGTAAAGAGCCCTGAACAGATAAGGGTGGGGATTTCTGCAGCTAATATTTCAGCTACTGATCTATAAAGAGAATATCCAAGAGCATGCAGGAGCTAAAGGTTTTTCATCAGGAAGAAAACATGAGGAATTTAATGACTGCAACATTGAATAGATCTAAGTGGAAAATATCTATCTTATATCACAGGGACTTCAAAGGGAAACGAATAAGGACTGAAAGTAAGAGGAAGAAGAAGCAGAAAAAAAATAAAGGGAAAAGATTATAACAATGTGCTGACCTTGTCCTTGTCTTTGTCCTCTTCAATCTTGAATCTGGGTATGTTCTGACCCACTAAGGATGGCTGCATGTTTTGGACCATCACACTCATCAAAATACCAAGAAACAGAGGAAGAACCCCAGGGAAAAAAGAGCAAAAGGAGATAGCAAGAAGACAATCCTCCTCCAGTGAGTTAAAACCTCCAGAATTCCCTGCCATTTTGACCATGGCAGTGCCAAATCCTCCTTCACTGAAGGATGATGGCACCACATAATGATGTTTAATTCCTTTAACATGCATAATTTGAAAATAGACTGAATTATTATTCTCACACAAAAAAAAAATAAAAAAAAAAATCTGTTAGAGAGTTGTTCCTGTGACTACTCACTAAAGTAATGGTCACCAAAGTTATATAATATTGCCTCTTGGCCTTTACTGGGATGTCTGATAGAATGGAGTAATAATGAATGACTGGATGACTTTTCAGACAATGTTCAAACGTGCTAGAATTTATGAAGACTTGTAAATTTTGTGAACTCACAGTGGTTAATTATTTAATGAGACTCAGCAGACAACTCAATGTCACTTACAAATTGCTTTTGCTATTAATCACTCGGCTCCAACAATCCTATAGATTTTTTTGTCAGAACATTGGAACACTGAATTAGCTGCAGCTGAAATTAATAGAGATTGCAGTAGAGTAAGCATTTAGCTTTAAATGGATAATCAGGAGGCAGGTAGCAAACTGCATAATTTCAAAAAAAATATTTGGTGTGCTAGAATGACATCTAGTGACTAGTTCAGGTTCTGTTGCTGAGTTATAAAAAAAGAAACAAAAATATACTTTAATCTTCTGATTCTTTCTTTACTGCCCTCTAATGACAGACACAAATATAAAGGACTGCAAACCGTATCCAGAGACAATAAAGCTGGGAAGAAAATCAACTTAAATCGGTGTTAAAGGCAACCAGTACATTAGCGTAAGGGGAAAAAGGAATAAAATACTCTTGTTTCTAAGACTCTGGAAATTCAAAATTAGGATTGCATCCCACTTTTTGATATGAATTTATCATTCAGGAAATAATCTAGAATTTTCTCTTTTGAATAGAATATACTTAGGGAAAAATTTGTCCCTTAAAATAGGTGCCTGATCATGAATGGGAATTCACCTTCAATGTGAAAATACAGTTTGAGAGAGGGCCAAAGTCTCCCTCTTAAATGGTAATCAGCAGTCCTCTTCTATTCAACAGTGTCACTCTACTGATCCACAGAGCACAGTGCAACAGGGAAGGAGTTCAGAAGGTATGTCATGCACGTTTACCATTGAGAGGAGAAAGTTTATATTTGGCTAGTTCTAACAAGATGAAAACATTTTTTCCATATCTAGTTTTGGAGACCTACAAGCTCTTGAGAATGGAAATCTGAGAGAGAAATGGGATAGTAGTGAGTGAAAAAGTAATAGTAAAATAAATGGTAAAGAGACAAAAAGTAATTTTTAATCCAACTGAAGATTCAAATAATTTTAATTAAGTGCATAATTTCATATAAGGCTGAAAAACATTGAACTGTGCTTTTCTCACTGAAAACTGCAAGCACATTCGTTACATTAAAGTTTGTTTCCAATCAGGTTTCTTCCTCTGCACACACAGCAGCCCAGTGTTCCTAAATAAGGAGAATGCTTCCTTTATAGGCCAGGGCACCTGCACAGAGCCGAAGATCATTCTCCTGATGCTCAGCTTGATTTCAAAAGAAAAGCTGACTCTCTAATTGCAGTGTTTAAAAGCAAACTGTGAGAATAGAGTGAACGTGTAATCATTACGCATACATCTGCCTGAATCTGGAGAGAACAGAAACAATAGTGCTGAGGTACAAACGTCAATCACGTTACTCTTAGAGATCAATGTTGAATATTTTAGTGCTTATTAAAGTAAGTGGGAAAGAATATGTGAGGGAGGTGGCATTTTCTGATACTGAGGCATGGAGTATTCATGCCATAATGAAAATGTCTTAGGGATAAATTTCTAAGGCATGGGAAAATATGCTGAAGTTACGAGACTGTGAGGCTTGGTTTTGTTTTCCTCAGACAGTTTCTCATAATTTCAGGCAATGTTATAGTCAAGTTTTGAAACATTCATGTATAATGCTACACCAGATTATTTCACAGATGCTGAAATGTGAAGTTTACAGAAGTTTTAGATTTAGTAATTTATCTGGGCATTGGCAATCTCTGTGGCATCTAGGTTTTACCAGGGATCTTTCTTTGTAGGTAAAATATGTTTTCTGCTCTGGATCTCCCAAGCCTTTTGGTAATACATCATTACTCTTGTCCTCTGATAAGTCTCACTGAACCTCTTGTTATTTGTTTAACATGTGGAGATGTTACCAATAACTACAGTTGCACGGTATTGACACTCCTGTGGTTTGAAATCCAGGGTGGCTTGTTGAACAAGACTACCACCCCTGTCTTGTCTGTCAGCACTTTCTGGTTAGATTTATCCCAGAACACTTTGTGAAACCCAGCTGTATAAAATCCTTGGAGAAGCATTCATTTTTTGAACTTCCTTTTGTCTCAAGATCATAGCTACTTGGCATTGGAGTCTTGGATGATTTTGGACATCCTCAGTTAAGTATCTAGTGACCTTCATGGTGCAAATTTAGCTATCTGGGGACTTTCTGTGTGTCTAGGTTAGGCTACAGATGAGTAGAGATTCTAAATGAGGGTTTACGTGTTTTTTACCCTGATATGGCTGCTGCAATAATTTGCTCTTAAGTTCCTTTGGCAGATCTAACCCTTGCACTCTCTACACCTCAGATCCCCATCTGCAGGGCAAAGGGAGTCGCAAAATGTAGAGATACTGATGATAAATACATTCAATATCATGATACCCTTGCATACAGCAGGGCTGGAGAGCCAATATGTGCTTCACATAAAAGGCATTCTGCATAGTCAGTGCACACCAAACTTTTTTTCACCCTTATTCATTTCCTAAGTGACAGCAATGAACACTGCAATGTATGAGAGACAAAGAGTTTACAAATGAATGGGCAGGAACAGAGAAAATGAGATGTGAACTGGAAGCTGGAAGGAATATATTGGGATTGTCTGTATTTTAATGTTTGGTTTGATTCACTCTGTGTGGGCATTGCTTACAAGGGAACCAGTCACAGAAAAGGTCAGAAAATGTCATTGTCAGATAATACAGGTCTGATCTGACAGGCTTTCAGAGAAAAAATAGCATCCCGTGTGAAGGGTGAGGCAGAAAAACCCTTAATTTTTCAGTAAAAAAATGTTAAGTTTTTGTTCTGCAGACCTAAAGCTGAACTTCATCGGAGCAGATTTGGAAATTGTTTCCCACAGCGTATTAAAACCTGATGATACAGATACTGACAGGGAATCAAGAGTTTTCTTAATGCTCACTTCACGCTGACTACTAAACACTTTTTCTACAGAAGCTCAATTTGTCTACACAAATTCTAAAGTGTGTGTTTGGCTGGGTATTTGCACGTGCTGGCTGGCTTCTGTAAGGATTTCATTTGGATAATAAGACACAATGAAATTATGTAGAGTAAGGCTATGAGATGTAAAGGCAAAACGCCACCAAGCTGCAACAGAGGATGCCATTTTGCTTATTTACCTCCCTTTTCTTTTTGTTTGTTTTTTTGCTCAACTTGAATCATGTAATGACACCATCAAAATGTGATGATGGAATACCTGTGACAGAGGTGACACTAGGGAGTGTGCCAAGGTTCTCCTTTGGTTTGCATATATCCCTCACTTTCCTTTAGATCCCTTTCCCAAAGAAAGCAGGATTGTTCAGGGAGATCGTTTCTCTGCTGCATTTTGCTGCGTGAGAGCAGCAGGGGGGCTGCAGCCCCTCACCGAGCAGCAGCACAAAGCATCAAGAGGCAGACATGGGGCTGGGGGTGGAAAAACATAAGAATATAGACAGACCAGTGAATCTCAATAAACTCTTGAAGCTTCTCAAGCCTTCGGCAGGCCGCGAGAACAGGCTCTATTTCAGTCATGACCCCTGCTTTTAGGAAAGAATGATTCAATCAATACAGGTTTAAAAAAAAGATTCTGATACTAGTTACTACCACATGTGGAAACGTGACTCAGAGGATAGATGCTCACAGGCTATTTTCCTTAATTATTCTAAATTTACCAGTTTTGGGTTTATGTGTATTTGTTTTCCTCACGCAGACACAGATCACTCGCAAATGAGTGGGTTTGTCTGAGTTACCTCCAGATAGTATTTATTTGGTGAGTATTTATTTCCTTTATCCAGAATCTGGGGTAAATCTAATATCCAAAAAATTTTTGGCAGTTCAGGTCAATATATTTTGATCTTCTTCCATTGCTAGATTTTTTTTTTCTTTTTTTTAAAGCTGGGAGGAAATTAATGGCCTGAGCCATTTTTATTCACTGACCATGGAAAACACTTAATGCAAGAACATTACACTAAAGTAAAAGATTGCTAATATCCTGGGCTTATCATATATATTGAAGACATTTACATATTTTTCATCTTTTTAAAAGGAGAACAAGATCATTTCCAATCCAGCACAGTACTGCATAGCTATTCTGCTTGACAGGCAGGCAAGCTGCCTAGCTGCAGTTGTCTTAAATCATGACTTCCCATTTTCTCAACTCAGGTGGGAGCCATTTGAAAACTTTCACAGAAGTTAGCAATAGCAAATCCTGTAATAAGCATTGCATGCTAAAGCGGCACAGGATGTTCAGCATCTTGAACACTTTGAAGCAATCAATTCATGCCTTTCAAGTTCTCATGTCAAGTAAAAATGCCATAGTTGAATCTTCTTAGAAAATATCTGCCTTTATTAAGTTCAGCAAGCATATATATGCAGATTATAAATTAACTAAAGGTATACTCTAATCAGACCCTACATTGAGTTGCTCCCTCAACTTCTTCTTGTTTTTAGCTCTTGAGCCATACCCAAGTGCAACTATAAACTGGTTTCCTGTGACTGTAATTCAGGGTTTCTCAGTGTATTTATACCTGACTGCACAACAAATGTGTAAGAGGAAATTTATTTTCCGTCTTCTCTTTTTCTACTTCAATCTGCTGAGGGATAATGCTGTAGCATTTCTTTACTGAAATACATATGGGGAATGTGTGACTCTCCAAGAACAGCATCATCTCTCCACATCTGATTTTTAAGTCAGATTGGTTTTATTGAAAAGTAGTGGGGTCCAAACTGACTGGAAAGTAAACATGGTTGTTTTTTTTGTTTCCCCCAGTATAATGACTAAGAGCAATCCTTGTACAAGACTGCGGCAATCAGATGTAATCACGATCAGTGAGCCAATCACTTGAAGATAATCATGGGAGCTGGCAGGCTTCCCTTAAATCTGATAATGGAATTAGGGCTTGTACTGCCTTTGACTGGTGATTTGGGACCAAACAAGAAAACTTCAGCTGAGAAGTCATGATTCTCTTGTGAACTATGGATGTAACTGAGATAAAGCTAGATCCCTCTGATCTGGTAAGTGGGATGAACTGTTCTGATTGTGATGTTCTTCCCTTCCCTAGCACAGAGGAATGTACAAGTACTAAAACAAACAATACCTTGCACAGCTGTCTGTTTTCAGTAGTTCTGCAATTCCTTTTTAAACTGAGTAAAACTATTGCTGGCGTTTCATATCTACCTTTCTACATTACAGAGAATTAGTTTTTATTAAGAGAATTACAGAGAATTAATGGAGCTCCCCAGCACAAGATGGATGAGAAAGAAGAGCCTGGCCCAAAGGTTATAAATTAAGTGTAAGTGAAATTCAAGGAGAGAGATTTGTGTAGTACAAAGTTACATAAAAATAAAATGTATGCTACTTGACTGAGTGAGAACAAAAATGAACCAAAATATTAATGAATACTGCAGACTAAGAAAAAACTTCTGCTTCATTGCCTCCTTCTGTCTCTCCTTCTTCTGCTTGTTTCATGCTGGTTGAGGTTATTGACAAAGCTAACGGATATGATCTCTTTCTTCAAGCAAGTGATTAAGAGAGTCCCTTCAGACATGAATTATAATATCCCTGAACCTGGAAGGAAAGAACATGCTAAATACTTATTTAAAATAAACTTTGAATTATGAATCTAACTCATTAAGTAGAAACCACAACATTCCAATTAAATGTGTGGGTCTTTTTGTTTTGGCAAATTCCTAAGGTAATTTCAGGTGATGCTATAATTGTATTGATGTGGTGCATGGCAGATACCGCACTCCACTAATAACCAGCACTCATCTCAGCCTGACGGGAATAGGGAAGCACAAAAGACTGTGAATCAGTGTTTCTAAATATAGCTCCAGCCACCCTTTTCCTCCCCAACAAAAGACAAAAAGTTGAAAAGTACAAGGCTGATGAGAACAAAAAAGTAGCGGAATGAAGAAAAGGGGCATTTGGAAAAACCCCCCACTTTTTCTAGAAAGTGGTTATTTTTTGCTTGTCTCTCTTGCCTACCCTGAAGTAACTGTCCTGTACTGATTTAATTGCTGGAGCAGTGTTGAGATGATAAGAGAAGTCTTCTAAACCCAAAGAGATGCATAAAATTACAGAAAAACAGAAAGCTTCTTTAGCTAGAATTGGTTTTTATTGAAAATTTTCTCTGCAGTGAACTGCTATCCTCTAAAAGTGAAAAACTGAGGAATGGCTCATGTTTCAGTTGGGTATTTGTAGTTGAATTTCATCTTTTCTTCTGTACAGTATCATTGGGATTTGATTCCTATAGGATATACCGTTCCTTGGAAATGAGCTGACTGCTTGTGGGAATGGTATGCTCAGGAGACACTGAAGTTTTAAGTTCCCTATAATCAGATGTGCATACATAATTACCTTTAAGAGCCTACACTGTGTGACTGTCTCAAAAATGTGTGATATACCCTTTGCAAGAAAAAACTTTAATTTTTTCCTTTTATTTAAAGTCTACAATTGATTAGTCTTTCACGTGAATTACTTTTCTTCTTCATAACACACGAGCATGCACTTCTTCATATAGCATTCAACTTGTGCAATACTTCCCACTTTGTTGTGTCCATGGCCTAATTACTCACTGGTTACAGACCAAAGCGAGCACAGTATTGTGCAACCAGGGTAACAGAACTTGGTTGCCTTTCCAAAGTCTACTCGAAGAGACTTCACTGCAGAGGTTAAATATGTCCACTTCATATGGGCAGAGTTTTTATTACTTCTCTGTAGTTCCCCTTGCTGATTTACACTTGGGAACGAGAAAAGAGTAGGAATATATCTTTTTACAGTACCTAATTTTATGCTTATTTCAGCAGTGTTGAAAAAAACATGCAAGCATGTTAAACAGAAGCTAATTTTCCTAATATCCCAGTTGTGTAACCAATGTGGCATCTTTTATTATGTGCAATAACTTTGTGAAAACGTTTTGAAGTCCTAGCTGACAGGGTCCTTTATGAGTAATTTTTAATCTTCTTAGCTGGCAGACTGATTTTTTTGTTCTGCCTGAATTTACAGAAAGGATAACCAAATGAAACACATAGGATTGAGGAATGGGACTGCTGGTCTTGTCAGAGTTCTCACAGGTGATTAGAGAAAAGTTATCTGATCCCTTTCATATTTGGGAAATGCTAGAGTTATGTTTTCCTTACAGAATTAATCTGGATAATTGGTTTAACTGAGAAACAGGTTTATGACCTCAGGGATCTGAACTATTCAGAAATTTACCCACCCTGTAGTTTGAGGCAATATTGGAGTGCCAGAACCTGAAGGAGTGAACTGGACTGTTTTGGAGGACCCCTGCAAAAACTCTCCGCACTCAGGACAAGCAACACTTAAAACTATAAACCCAAGGAACTCAGGTAGTCTAAATCAAAAGTTTTTCAGTGCCCAGTAGCCAAGTTAAGGATAAGACACAAGCAACATCCCAAATTGACTTTGTAGACAAGCAAGATATTAGTACATTTGGCACTATGCCTTGAAATTACAGAAGGATTTTCTTAATTACTGGAATTGTTCTGTGCACTGGAACTTTAACTGCATCTTCCACTTGCATATAATAACCAGCCTTTATGCTGTTCATTAACTTGGTCATCAAAGTTTTTGTGCCAGTTTGCAGTCTTCCTTATTATACCCATTTGGTTACACTTTTGAGTAGTGCTGGGGCTTAGGTTAAGCATTGCACCATAACTACTGCTCATTAACTTCATTTAACAAAAAAAAAGTCCACAGAAAGGGCTGGAGCTGCTTGAACCAGAGATTTGCTCCAACTCTAGTCCCAGTGCCACATTTTAAATATTTTCCTAGGAATTCACCTGCCAATGAGCGTTTCCGTAGCTTTTCCCCATCCTTTACATGTTTGACCATACAATTTATCTCCTCTTAAATCAAGTAATTACCTGTGTCCTCTTAGCAGCTGAAATAAACTCATCCTTGTCAAACCTAAGCACACAGCAAGCAGCTTTTCCAGAAAAAATGGTCTCATCTTTCAGAAAACGACAACAAACATGAAAAATAGGGGATTCATTTCTAACACTACTGATTTTACATTTAAACAACGCAGACACGATGTGGAATAATCAAATCCAGAAATAAATTTACAGATAATAAAATTATCTGTACTTTGGGAACTTCCTCCCATTTAGTTGGGAGCAGGGGGAGGGAAGCACAACCCATTTATTTGAAAAAAAGGGGTTGTACAAAAGTATTGAGAACAAGCTACTTGTCAGCAGATAGTACTTTGTTAAAACTTTAAAAAAAGAATGAACTAATGCTTGGTCTATTTTTGGAATATTTGTGTATATTTTTTAGTTCTGCTCTGATTTTTCTACCTATAAAACCGCAATAACATTCTTTTTTTCTGGTTTTTAGCTATTTACAATTGTGGTTTTTCATGATGTGACGTTGCTGAAAAAAAAATTGGGAGATTTTCCTCCCTTTGAATGATGCAGAAAGTTTTTAAAAAATAAAGACAAAGATGAGAAAACACAGTACTTATTTTAACTTATTTTTTAA
>VZTM01030786.1:0-14088 GCA_013400555.1 Jacana jacana | reverse complement strand
ACAACACAGTTTATATGCCTTTTGAACAGGAAGCACTAGGAAAGCCATCAAAAAAATTAAAATTGAAGGCTATTGCTAATCAGTCATGAGTAGAAAACCTATATTGACAATTCAACAAAACCTCATTGACATTTGAGAGAATCAGGAAGGATCACAGTCACAGTCTGTCAGAAAAAGGACATGATAAAATGACGATGTGATTGAAATAAAATGCACACTGTATTCAGTCTGAAAACAAAGTACTGATGGTTGAGGACTAGAGACCCTACAACTATCACTGCATTTGTTAAAAAGGATTAATGGGTCGTATTGAGTCTTCCTGGAAGTTTGTGGATGCCTTACTCCTCAGTCACCACAATCAGTCTGTGATTGTCACTGATGTTAGTGATTTTTTTTTGGTTTACTTTTCTCCACAGTTAAACTCATCCCCAGTGATCCACAGATCCACAGTTCTCATTCCCACTGTAAAATACAGTGAAAACTCATCTTTCCACTGTGGCTTTATCAGTTGGTCTACAGCTAGCAAATGACAGAGCAGATGGCTTGCTCTTCATTTATGCATTTTCAAGCAATAGTTCTTCATTAGACTTTAAGTGTAAAAGGTGGCTTAGATTGGCTTCTTACTCTGTATTTTGGAAGGCGAGGGAATTGCTGCATCAGCATACTCTCTAAGAACTCTCTGTTCCAGGTCAAACAGGAGCATTTTTCCATTCTTTCACAATCAATTACTTCATAGTAATACCAGTTCCTTTGACTGCCGCTTTCTTTTTTAAAAAGAAGCAACTACAACTGGATTTCGTCCTGAACTCTGTTGGCATAACTTAGACATGTTCTAAGACTAGCTACAAGACTGAAGCCTCTGGAAGAGAAATACCCAGTCTCGGGAGCCTGTTCATGCTTAGATACAAATCGATGTACTGGGTTGCTCAGAAATGGCTTTGCAGCTCAGATGCTGAAACATTAGCAGGCTGTTCCTATGGCTGCAGGATTTTAAAGATACCAGCTGAGGCATCTTGGGAATGTGTTTCCTAAGTAAGGCAGAAACTAAGCTAACTAATTCAACTTTGGATTTAAATTCACACCCCCTCCAAAGGCCTAAAACCCATTCTGGAGCCACCACTAATGTTGCATTCTGTGGTGATTACTCAGCTGTTAATGGAGAGCACTACTCCAGGAAAGCCATGGAGGAAGTCAGCATACAATGAAGCCCTGGTCCCTTTTAAATCAGTGTCAAGTTTTGACCATAGTTTCAGTAAGACTTTGATTTTTACTCCATGTTCATTCAGATTTTCTTGACAGATGGAATGAAGCTATAAATTCATCCTTGTAAGCAACATATGACTTGCCCCAAGTATCATCAAATTAAAGTTCATGTGTAAAGGCCATTTTCATGAGCTTTCTGCAGAACAATTAATAATGTGTTCACATTTTAAAAGAAAATATGCATAACATACTCTTGCTTTGATTGAGATGGGGATGAAAAATGAATCTTTTAATATAAATAATTGATATATATCCACATTTTCTAGAAGCTTGGTATTTAATCATAAAATCATGTACAAATAGAGCAAAATAAATTATTTTTCCCCACTGTGGCAAAGTATAAATCAGCATTGCCTTATACTTGTCTCTTTCTCCAAAAATTAAAAAAAAAAATGGTGGTTTCCTTTACTAATTCTCAGCTGATGGAATTTGTTAAGTGTTTTATTTTTGGTTCCAGGAGTACTGTGAAATATTGTGGTCACCTGTAGTTAAAGAGCAGACTCTCTACTTTTATTATTTACCTTTTCCAGGTGTATAAGGTTCATGAATAACAATCCACAACTTTTCTTCCTAGTGTTTCTACAACTAGGTTGTAGAACTAGGTTTCTTAGCAACAAGTCACAAGAAAAAAATATCTATGAGAAATCACAAGTGTACAGTGAGAGCTAAAAACAATTGGTACTAGAGTCTGGGAGAAAGTAGAGTGATTTGCCAATTGGACAGTTTGTCTCCAGGTGTTCTACTGCGTCTCTTTAACTGCTGACTAAAAAGCTCCAAATGTTTTATATTTTCTACATAGGGCTACAATAACTCCAGGAACTTTAAGATTTGGTTGGGCTTTTGATTGTACAAAGAGCTTTCAATATGAATTCTTAAGGTCTTTAGGGTAAAATCAGAACCATAAAGTCATAAAATAGCTTGAGTTGGAAGGACATTTAAGGGTCATCTAGTCCAAATCCCTGCAATATACGGAGACATTTTGAACTGTATCAGGTTGCTCAGAGCCCCATACAACCTGACCTTGAACATTACCGGGGCTGGGGCATCTACCACCTCTCTGGGCAATCGGTTGCAGTGTTTCACCAACCCCAGTGTAAAAAATTTCTTCTTTATATCTGCTCTAAATCTTCCCTCTTATAGTTTCATGCCCATTACCCATTGTCCTTTTGCAACAGGCCTTGCTAGGAAGTTGGTTCTCAGTTTTCTTAGAAGCCCAATTTAAGTTCTGGAAAGATGCAATAATGTCTCGGTGGAGACTTCTCTTCTCTAGGCTGAACAAACCCAACTGTCTAAGTTTGGAGATATGTTCCATCCATCTGGTCATTTTTGTGGCCCTCCTCTGGACCCACTCCAACAGGTCCATGATTTTCCTGTGCTGAGGGCTCCAGAGCTTGACGCAGTACTCTACGTGGGGTCTTACCAGAGCAGAGGGGCAGAATCACCTCCCTCAATCTGCTGGTCATGCTTATTTTGATGCAGACCAAGGTATAATTGGCTTTCTAGGCTGTGAGTGCACATTGTCATCCCATGTCCATCTTTTCATCCACCAGTATGCCCAAGTCCTTCTTTACAGGACTCTTCTTCAATCCCTTCAACCCCCAGCATGTACTGACACTGGGAGATTCCCCGCCCCAGGTGCACTTGTTGAACATCATGAGGTTCACACAACCCCACCTCTCAAGCTTGTCCAGGTCCCTCTGGATAGCATCTGAAGAGTAAGAAAGATTTATCTACTTTTAAACTTACATATTTAGTTAGTGAAGACAGGTATATACAGCATAATAGCATTTCATCAGTTTCTCATGAACATAATGCAGTGTACAAATAATTCTGTGCAATTCTTTGATCTTCCCAGCTATTGAAATGAAATGAAATGAAATNCAACATGGAGCAATTCTGTTGTAAAAAATATTTATATTTTATATTGTATCTTATATTTTTGATTTTTTTTTATACTCTATAATCTATGTTTTATATTTATATAATATTTTAAATATAAACTCTGGATAGAATTGTTTTAAGAAGAGGGCAAAATATTCTGAGTAAACAGGCAGTAAACCATCACTATTTAGGTTTCTGTTATGCAGTTACTTTCATTCATCAGAACTGTCAAAGTCTATTTAATTTTAGAGTATTACTAATTTTTAGCTTGAATCAGATGGTACACAGTGAATTTTGAGACAGCCTGGTTACATTTTGAGACAAGATGGCCAATCTAACTTTATTTAGGTGGTGATAGGAGGTATCTTTAGTGGGCTTGATTTACAACTGCATAAAATTTTTGAAGTCTTTGTTATGCTTCACTGTGAGTCTTTGGGCTTATCCAACCCAGAAAAGAATTTATGATTTTTTATGCAAATAGAAAACATCAGAAAAGATCCCAGCATATTAAGATGGTACGTAAGAGAGAGCATATCTCACTAATCCTTTCCTTTTGTCTTCCCTCCTTTTTACACTTACTGTAAATACTGCATGAGACAGTTGCAGTAAATCTTCTCGAGTTTTGCGTAAAGTCAAAGTCTTATGTTGTTAGAGCTACTCACATAGCTGATTAAAAATTTTGAATTTTGTTTTATTTATTTATTTCTACTAAAAACCAGCTACTATTTCCAGCTACTATTTCTCTCCTTTCCCACTTTTATCTCTTTTTTTGGTTTTCTCCCCCCTTCCCTTTTGTCACTATTAAAGAAAAAAAGGAGAAAGAAAAAAAGGAAGACACATAAATCCTCAAATCTTGCCATTCCAGTAAAAGAAGCATTTATTTGCAACAGTTCAGTCAGCTTCAGGCTTTTTGGGAAGTCAGCTTGAAATTTCAACAATGTTTTCTATTGTCAAATAGTTGTCAGATCTCTTCAAGTGCTGGTAACACATGGGAATAGGACTTCAAGGATAAGGGTATTTGTAAATTGACAATGTAAGAAATAATTTATAGTGAATCTATGGTAAGATGGAGACATGGTGACAGAAATCTTAAGCTAAACAAAGAAAATAAAGTATATACAGCAGGTTGCCAAAGCATAACAGAACTGCTCCTCCATTTCACAAAACTTATGGCTAAATAGCCTTAAAGAATAGACCGACATGAAATACAGGAGTTGAAAATATGAGTATTTTTAAGTGTTTTTCTTGGTTGCAGTTAGAAAAGGTGATAAATTTAATGACAATGAGTATATTTCTCTTCTCAACAACTTTCTCTCATTTCTTGGTGTTGAAATAAAACTGTATGAGTTTAAGATTAGGCTTTTAAGATTATGCAAGGTCAGAGACCATGTTTTTGCAGGCTTGTCACCAAGGAATTTTTCAGAGTCTCAGCATTTCTGAAGAGGTGTTTGAGTGGCCTGTGATGTGGCACTTGCTCCTGGGCTCCCCACTGTGCCTGCCGCTGCATGGTCCAGGTGGGGTTTGAGAACAAGACTTAGGGCTTGGCTAAGAATGGAGCATCCACGAGACTGTGGCAGCCTCTGTTTGAGATAAAAAGATTCATAGAGGCTAATATAGCCCTGAAATCACAGTCCAGGCCTGATCTGACAATCCTGGTTTTCCATAAGTTGTCACTAAAATACTGGCCTGTAGAGCACACTTGGGCCTCATGCTCTGGACTGCCTTTTCATAGCATATTACGCACTGCACTCAAACAGCCAGCAGGTCTTCATCCCAGAGGTTTCTGCCAGTATAAACACTCACACACCTTTGATGAATAGCAAGGAAGCCTTCCTGACTGTGCTCTGAAAAGAAGTCATTATGGAGAGGTAGCAGTCTGGTCAGTTTTATAGGTCCCCGCTGGGAGTCCCCACTAAATATCTGACTGCTAACTAACACCTGAACTGGGGAGATTACACACAAATCACTTTGCTGGGGTACTGGGAGCCTGAACTAACAATGTAGAGTAGTACAGAAATGTAGAGCTTAACTATTTCAGGAATGAAACAGCTCATGTGTCTTACAATATGAAGCCATAAAGAATGTTCTTGTCTCTCTCTTCGTGAATGGCTTTTTCAGACATACGCAGGCCAATGTGTGAAGATACATAGCAAAGCATGAGATAGAATGCTATGTAGACCTAGTTACTGTCTGAGTGGTATTATTTGTCCATGCATTGCTAAAAACCCAGAATGTCCACAGACTTGTCAGGAGAGGTAGAATAATTACGTATTGTAATGAAAATGTTTGGTTATATCACTTCTGCTTGACATAACACTATAGGCAGAGAAGGTGATTTTACTTCTGGTTGACAGCATATTACTTCTCTGTAAATGTTGTCCTTAATTTCACAGCTTAATGCTTTTAAACAGTTTGCGCAGATAAAAAGAACTGACATAATATGGCAAATCTTTCAAATGCATTCAGGAGGCCAAGCTCTGCTGTGCAGAAATAGCTACATGTAAATAACAATGTGTTGCAAGTTTCTAGTCCTTGATGTTCTATTCTTGTGGAGACTGTCCTTCTGCAGAAGGGGAAACCTGGAATCATGCACACCCCAGGAGACCATAGGAATGCACCAAGCTGACAGTACCACAGAAACTTAAACAAAATTATTCAAAACGTTGCAGGCCTTTAAAGCATATTCACTTCCTCTCCCTCTTATTGCTGAAGGTATTGTGACTGTTTTCTTAAAATGTTCCAGAGTTGGAAGGGCAACTCTACTGAACAAGTGAACAGATTTCTTTATTAGAAAAAATAATTTCTGTATAAATCAACCATATGCTGCACAAACTTTTTTGACTATTTGAACTGGTATTTCCCATCTCCTTCCTGCTGGCAAATTTCAGTTAACATGCCTAACTATTTCTGTGAAAAAGACAAAAGAAAATAAAATATTTCATGATATTAAATTAATTCTGCCAAACTGTGTTGGGACATCTCAGTGTTGGACTAACAAAAATGTTTCAAATTTGGCTAGAGTGTCCTTTGTGTGAAGGACATAGTTTTTCCTCTTTTCAGGTTCTGTAAAAGACCAAGCCAGGTGCTGTAACATGCAATGTTTACATGTAAGCATCAAGCAACATGTACAATGTCAGCTACCTGGGAGCAGTGTCACTTGAAACCACGGTGCACTGATTGGTGAAAGTATCAGGAACTGAAAAGTGTGGCGAGACCCAGCCAAGATAAACCACAGCATTTCACTTTCTGTGGGACTTAATTGCTGCGAGAGAACATTTATCTCAAGCCCACAAGCTGCTTCTTTTTTGGCATCTACAGTTTTTTTCATGGCTATCTTAGTCCTTTCAGTCTTCCCATTGGCAATTAGAAATTACTGTAATTCTTTTCTTCTTTACTTCTTATTATGAGGAAATTAGTAACTGCAAATTTAAACATTTAAACATTCTCATTTTACCACACCTTTATCAAATTGGGGTATTTTGAAATATAAAATTTCAAAATTTTAGGAAATATATATTGGAAAATATAGTGAAGAGAGCAATAACTTTATTGGTTAAGGTTTAAGATGCTCCTTTACCACTGTCTTAAAATTTTAGATAATCACTTAACTTTCATTGATTATATTCCTTATACATGGTATAAGGACAAAGGTATTAGTGCAGTTAGAGAGTAACTCAAGAAAATACTTTGTAATGTTCCTGGTATTACAACAGAGAAGGTGATAAAAAGTCTGGTCTAAATAGAAAAAAATACACATACTTTTGTTATATTGAGAAATGAAACATAGACATTCCTTTTTATCCAGTTACTAACACAATCAAAAATCTATTGTATTAATATCCTTTCTATCGGTATTTTATTATGACAAAGAAGTCAATATGGGTGGAGGTTGTACAAGGAAAGCCAAATTAAACCAATGTAAACCAAATCTGTATCAGCCACTGCCACTGGAAACAGATCTCTACTATTGTCTTCCTTGAGGAAGGATGACTTTCATCAATTTTTCCATAATTACTTACAGATTTTAATATTGGTGTGTTAGAATACATTGTTCCAATTTATGTTCCATACATCATTTACTACTTTAGTTCTTACTGACAAGAATTACCTTACTCTGGTATTTCAGTGTTTTTCATTGGTATCCCAGCGGATTTAATCTTCTGTTCTAATCCATCACGTTTATGTCAGCAGTATTGCATATGCATAACTGCTATCTTCTTCTACACATAAAGGGGCTGGATTCTTATTTTGATGACAGTAGTATTTGTTCGCTGTTCTTGAATGCAGTGGGTACAAATTAAATCACTTTGGCCACCAGTTCCTGAAGTATCACAACAAATCTTTGCTTGGGCTTTCTCAATGAAATGTGTGTGTGGAGTAAGATTCATTATGGCATGAGACTGCAATCTGACTCTGAACGGATGTTAATCAGCAAGCCATATGCTAAATTATTTTAATTCGGTAAATGCAAAGTAAATTCCTATAAATATATCATTCTTCCTAATCTTCTCAGTAAGTCTGTCATTTTTATTTCTCTCAAAATTCTTCTCATTTAAATATTTTTGGAAAGATGCATTTTTAAAACAAAGCTGCCTGTTTGAATACATTTCTATTCTTTTCTCGAATATGTCTGGACTATATTTCTAGTATCTCACATTTTGTCATTATCTGCAGAGTTGTATATCTTGTAAAATTTAGTTAGCAACATTATAGCACAGTAAATTTAGATCATTGTGGAGCTCAGACTACTTGCATGTCTGTATCTTGATAGAAATAAACCAGCAAGTAGTACATAGCGGTATTATCATGATACTCTCTATTTAAATATACAAAAGAGAAAAAGCAGGGCCTCTGCCCATGTTATTTGGTTTCTTTTCTCTGTTGTGCACCAAGCAATAGGAAGAACATCTATTAAAAGCTGTAATAAAAAAACCCTGCTACTTGCAAGCACTTTCAGCAGTTAATGTCCTTATTTTGCAGTTCATTCGCTTAAAGATTATCAATGCAGGATAATATATATGACCCGCTTAGCAATTCCTTTATCAAGTTTTCCTTGCTTAGATTGGTAAATCCTTTTCTGTTTCTTTTTCAGCCTCTTTGTGACAAAACCTTTCCGCAGAAAACTAAGTAGGCCATTTCATTTAGTTTACCACACTGATCATACTGGGTGTTATGAAGAAATTATTTCAGAATTCTTTACCAGAGTAAATGAGTTAGAGTCTGACTCCTGACTTCTTCTGTGTAAAGCTTGCACCAAGCCAGTGAAACAGTGAAACATAATGAATCCTTATCAACTTCTAGACCTCTTATTTTTTCAGAAAAAGTAAATATCAAAGTAAAAAAAAACCCAAACAATTTACTATCAGCTTGTGTTTATTATCAAATAGTATTAAACATAAAGGTGGTGGTTGTTTATATTAAGGTTAGACGATGGCAATAGTGAAAATCATGGCCTGGTTGTTCTGGTTCCAAACATGTACTGCTCTGAAAAAGTTAAAATGATCCTACATGGCAAGTTTTACTAATCTTTGTCTGCCTTCAGTTCAAATCACAGTTCTACAGAAGCATACACACCCACTTAACCCTCCACACTATGATCACTTCTGCTCAAAATTTGTAAGGGTGGGAGAGAAATCAGGGGAATGACTCGTCCTGTGCCTTAAAACTCAACGATGTTGTGGAAACGCATTTAAGCATTTTGGATTTCTTTTCCATTTTAACATTCCGGCTGCTGAAAGATGCTGCCTTGATAAATGTAATTGATCAATCGTAACAATTCATTCCTCTTTTTAGTATAATACCTTTCTTACGTTTTACACATGCTTTTCAATTTTCTTTTGTCAAATATATTTCTTTTGAGCCTAATCTTTCAAGATGCTGAGAGACTGTTCCTACTGCTACCAATAATGTCTCCTCCAAATTCAACACTGTCTTTCATTCCTTTCACAGAATCACAGAATCAGGGATTGGAAGGGACCTTGAAAGATCCTCTAGTCC
Organism: Jacana jacana; assembly: GCA_013400555.1. Classification (NCBI taxonomy): domain Eukaryota; kingdom Metazoa; phylum Chordata; class Aves; order Charadriiformes; family Jacanidae; genus Jacana; species Jacana jacana. The sequence goes on along the minus strand of VZTM01030786.1, from coordinate 4,947 downwards.
AACCCCCTTCTGGTGCAGGAACACCTAGATCAGGTCACACAGGAACGTGTCCAGGTGGGTTTTGAATATCTCCAGAGAAGGAGACTGCACAACCTCCCTGGGCAGCCCCTTCCAGTGCTCAGTCACCCTCACCGTAAAGTTTTGTCTCATAATTAAGTGGAACCTCCTATGTTCCAGCCTGCACCGATTGCCCCCTTGTCCTATCTTTGGACGTCACTAAGAAGAGCCTGGCTCCATCCTCCTGACACTCACCCTTTACACACTTATAAACATTAATGAGGTTGCCCCTCAGTCCCCTCTTCAAGCTAAAGAGACCCAACTCCCTCAGCCTTTCCTCATATGGGAGATGCTCCACTCCCTTAATCATCTTGGTAGCCCTGCCCTGGACTCTCTCCAGCAGTTCCCTGTCCCTCTTGAACTGAGGGTCCCAGAACTGGACACAGTATCCCAGATGTGGTCTCACCAGGGCAGAGTAGAGGGGGAGGAGAATCTCTCTCAACCTACTAACCACCCCCCTTCTAATACACCCAAGGATGCCATTGGACTGATGCTTCTCATTTTGATAGTGTTCCCTGAACTTATTTGCAATCATTTTACTTTCTCAGGTGTTTGGAAATAAATAAGTTTGGAAAATATTAGTGTTTGTGCCAAATTCTTTCTACTTAAGAAAAAAAAAAACAAAAACAAACTAAGAATTCACAGTTGAGATTTGGCATGAACTAAAACTTCTTCACTGTTAAGTTTTAAGCAGCTCTGGAATAGCAAAATAATTCAGCTGTGTTTATGGGGGACAACTCACTACCAGCCTTCCCGCAAATTATAATCCTCCAATGAGCTCTAACTGTCCTGCATTGAACTATAGTTCTCAAGTGTAAGCAATCACTGCAGTCAGCTAATAAGTAACAAAATGGTGGTTTGAATATGAAATTACTTCTCCAGCAATTTCAAGCTTGAGGTTCACCACAGCCTTCCCATTTTATAGGAACACACAAATTCTAGTGGCGCTGCTATGAAAGGACCTTTATGCTACCAGCAATACCTTTAAACCAGGCAGCCACTTCTGAAGGTGTTATTCAAATGCTATTAGACAAAAAAACTTCCAGTTATTGAACGAAGTGATAATTAATTATACCATTATATTGCACACAACTTGTCTAAAGAAATGTAATAAACTGAAATATACTTTTTATAAAAAGCAAACAGTAAAGCAAATAAACAACATGGGAAAGGCCTCAATGTTTCAGAATTACTCCAGGGCTCTCCAAAACCTAAAAGGGAGTTATCTGTCAAGTACTCTACTCTGAAGACACAGGAGTGTGAAGAATCTAGGAGAAATACTAATGTGAAGAGATAATAGAAAGACCTGAAAAAAAAACCACTATTCAGCAACTTAATCAATGCAGACAAGCAGAAATTATTTTCACATAGTCTTAACCTGCAACAAGGAAAATGCATTTGGTATATTTGTTCATTGTTTATAACTTGCACTTTCACAAGTGCTGCCATAATATTTTTTTTTCTTTTTTGGTTTTAGTTCATGCAAATATTTGATCCAGGTGAGGAGTATATATATGTGAATAAGAGCATATATATACACACACACATTTATGTGAATAGAATCACTGTTTACTTGCCCAACATTTTCTTGTCTTTGTGATTATTATTTTATCACTGGGGAACTGGTTGATGAAGATCTTGAATACAAAGAACACTGAGTTGTTATTGCATCATGTCTTTGAGCAATTAGAGGGAATGGTATCCTTCTCACATGTTTGTAATAAGGCTGGATACAGGTTTCTCTATTCAGTCTTGGAAGACTTGAACACTACAAATATTCTCTAGCTGAGTGGCTTGAGAGGCTGGGAATAAAGAATAATAAAAATATGATTAAGATTCTGGTTATGATATATTAAAATAAGTAATAATGAAACTAGAAGTCAATTCTAGTCAATTCATAATTGACAGTGTTTTTTGATAGACTTTGCTTGTATGTATTTAAACCTTGTATAAGAAGGCATAAGGAAATGTTGACAGAGCTCTACCCGCACTAAAACTCACAACAAATTGTTTATTTAACCTTGTTTTAATTTATGGGAGAGGGAAGGAAAGCAGGAAAAGGAAGAGAGCAGACTTGACACCTTGGGTCAATTTTTGTTTCTTCAGGGGTGGCCCAACAAAGCAATAAATATTGACATTTCCAGTGGGAAAAAATAGTCTTTTGTGTAAGTGGAAGACAAGTGGGAGGAAATGAAAGCTGAAAAAAAAAAAGAAGTATTTGGAATAACCTTGTGGGACTGAGCAAATTGAAAGAAGCAATTCAGATAGTTAGTGATGTGAATTTAGATGAGCTCTCTTCTGTTTGCAAACTCTAACATGGCTACAAACATCCTAAAGAAAACAAAACAAAACAAATATTAAACATTCATTTAGGTTGCCACGTAATAGGTACATCCAAAAGCAGTGTCAGCTTTTACAGGCTTTTACAGGATTATGCAGCACAAATATCTTCCACATATGATAGCTAGTGGGAAACCATTGATTCCTACCACTGATCTTCTGAGAGGGATGAGACTGTTCAGCCCCAAACCAGAAAAAGACCTATCGAATTTTCAGAAAGATTTTGTTATCATAAAAATGTATTCATCACCTGTTTATCCCTAGATTTTGATTTTCAGTTCCATTGCTTTTATCAAATATTCACTTTTAAAACACAGTGGTAGTAAATAGAATCTTACAGGTTTAAATAATAAAGAAGACGACGAAGACAAACTATTCCAAACCTAATATTTTACTTTATTGCTTGATGTGGACTGGAGCAGCTTTGACAGTTGTATTATAGACACTAACAAGTTCACCAAGATGTCATGTCCTTTCACATGTGTAGCTGCAACAGGTTAAGTGCCAGGATCATGCATATCTCTGACCTAACTCCTCAGTCACCAGTGAGGTTAAAGCAAAGCTGTAGATACCCAAAGACTTCAGGGTCTAACAGTGGACAGAGGTATAGTCTGTGTTTTACTGTGTAAAAAAAAAAAGGTGGTGAAACACTGCCCAGAGAGGTGGTAGACGCCCCACCCATGGTAATGTTCATGGTCAGGTTGTATGGGGCTCTGAGCAACCTGTTCTAGCTGAAGATGTCCCTGCATTTTGCAGGGGTGTTGGACTATATGACTTTTAAAGTTCCCTTCCAACCCAAACTATTTTATGGTTCTATGAACATTTGCTGTGGAGAAGAAATACTTTTTCTCTCCCACAACCATACACTGAAATGCTGAAAAGGGAATTGGTGAGAAAGGCCACTGGCTGCAATAGGTGTCCTTGCTTTATGTATATATGAAACAATCAAATACAAGCAAGAAGATATACAATTATTTTAATTATGTTTATGCAGAATATGACTACAGGGTCAGATGAGATACTTCCTGTATGAAGAATAAACCCATTTCATTCAACATTGCTTTGAAATGAGAAATGTTTTCATGACTGAACCTAAATTTCTACAAAAGTAACATCAGATGAGATGAAGGATCCTCTAAGTAAGCAAAAAGTTTTGCTGTCATTTGTGTTCCTTGGAGGGCCTCCCAGCGGCAGTCTCATTTAGAGCTTGTCAGAACTGCTTCTGTCAATATGCCAAGAGTGGTAGGCACCATCCTCTTCTCACAGCACTGAAATGATACTGCTGGTTACACGTCATCCTTCAGCAGGCTGAAATGATTGATCAGGAAACCAGTGCAGCTAATGGAGGTGTAAGCAGGTGCTGACATTTCTTATTTGAGTGCACTTGTTAATTAAATATGAAACGAAAGCCCACACTGCACAATAATCTGACAGGAGACATGGCATTAAACACTCTGCCAACTCCAAATCAGAATGATAGGCCTGAAGTAATACAGGGAATACTAGATTTCAAATACAAATTTTAAACTCTACTCCTAAAGAACATACATTTCCATGAAAATATAATTTTATGCACATGATATTGAAGACCATCTCTCCTTTTAATCCATTTCTGCATCTCTGGAACAAGATCAGATGAGGTCTGTGGTGGAGAGATGACAGGTTTGGAGCCTAATCTCCCTCTAGGGCACTAGTGACTATTGATATCATGACAGGCCTTCTCCTTGAACACATTTCATGGTTCAGCCGTCATTAATAATTGAATGTTTAGCTATATGTGTCCATTAAGTCTTGCTGGTAAATTGAGAATGGAGAAGACCCTCTATTCTCATATTGCATTGTTCTTTGGAGTACAGAACTGAAGTCCTACCAGAACTTCTAGTCACTGTTTCTCTGCAGTATGAGTTAAGTTGCACCACCTGAGACCCAAGGCTCTGGATGGGTGGCTTGAGTCAATAGTGTCTGCAGTCAACAGAAGAATCTAATTGATTTTAATAGTCCACTGGAACTGTTCCTTGGCCCACAGTTTGGGCTTTGAAACAAATAAATGGAGTTGGAATGCTGGATTTATTTTAAGATGTAAAATTGGTGTTAAATATATTTGAGGTTAACCATATGTTAATGACATTAAATGAAACATGGAGTAAGTCAAATAAATGTAAATGATAGTTCTTGGAAGCATTTAACCAGTCTGTAACCATGACAAGAAAGTGAAAATTCTTGACCATTTTTGTTTTCTGTATATAAATTAGCTGAGTTTAACTGAAATCCTTCAGAATTTGATTTTAGCATAGTTCACTGCTTTTACCTTCAGTTTATTAAATTTTTATGTCTTCCATATTCTATGCATTTAGTTTTCCAGTAAATGACCGCAGTACAGTAGTTTCCCAGCAGTGATGTAATACTACAGAAATAGTCCAAGCTGAGTTCACTTCAAAGTGTTACATTTTTGTCTTTGTTTCTTGACTTTCATTTATTTTTTCCTGAAGAAAAGGGTTCCGGGCTCTTTAAAGGTTTTATAACAGGAAACGTATACAGAATATTGCTGTT
>VZTM01030783.1:214998-281314 GCA_013400555.1 Jacana jacana | reverse complement strand
GAAGGGGGAGGGGAACAGGAAGTTGTGGGGTGCGCGTTGCATGGTTGGAGATGGTCCCGGGTGCAGTGGGTGAGCGGTCGGCATTGTAATCGTGTTTTCATACTTCTTTACCCGTGTTATTTGTTTTTTGTTGTTCTGTTAAACTGCCTTTATCCCAACCCACGAGTTTTGCCTTTTTCTTCTGATTTTGCCCTCCTGACTGTGGACGGGCTCTAGAGCGAGTGGCTGCCACGTGGTTCTTTGTTGCCGTCTAAGGCTAAACCACGACAGTCCTGATCCCTCTATGACCTCTGGTACACTGCTATCCAGTAACCACTTTGGACCAGCCCTGTAAGGGGCCCTGGGAAGTCATGGACAACCAGGGTGAGGAGCTGTTAAAAATGTGCTTTGACAGACAAGAGGTAGGACACTTTTTTTTAACAATGCCTACTGAATTCCTTCAACTCATCACTCTGCCTGTGGGTCAGCATGAGACCCTGCTCCACTGAACCATCTTCCTTTTTGTCTTGCTATTTTCTGTGGAACGTCTTTTTTACCTCAGGATTTTTTTTTTTTTTAAATTTGGATGCCTGTGTCTGTGCAAATCAAACAACATAATTCCATCATTACAAGTCAGTGAGTCACAAGAGCCATAATGACTTTATCTTAAAAATAATCCCAAAGCCATAGTGTAATTGCTGTGCAGGCTGGGATGTGTTCTTTTGTTCCTCAGGGACAGTTGGAGAGAGACTGAGGAAGAGACCTGGGGAGAGACAGTCATGCTCATGAATAGGCCTTGATGACTTCTATCTGCTTTTTGTCCTCTGCAGCTCAGCTTTATGCTCTAGTGTGAGCTCTGTGAAACGGACCCTCCTCCATTTTCATTCTTCTTGTCTTCTCTTCTTCCCCTCACCTTTTTTTGGAGGGGGGAGGTTTAGAAAGGTCTTATCTGTTAATAAAACTCTGCCTGCTCTAGCTACTTTAGCATTAATGTGAAACAAATAATACTTCAAATATTCAGCTCCTTTCTTCCCTGGGCAAAGGGAGGGGGTCAGGAGGAGTGACAGGGTTATTTCCTGATGATGCTCTATTGACAAGTTTTGCATCAAGTGTGGACCTGGGCCATTGATAAATGTGCAAACTCTCAGTTTTGAGTACTGGGGGAAATGAAGTTCTGCTCAGTAGAATGTCATATTCCCTGGCCCAGCATGGGGACACCTGAGTCTCTGCCACAGGGCTTGGAGGAGATGTAGGGCAGCTGAGATGTTCACCCCAATGCAGGGCTGGTGCAATTCAAGGGTGCTCTGGATCGTAATAGGAATGCTCGTGCAAGTCAGTTCTGGGGTGACTCCATTAACTTGTTGTAGCGTTGTTCTCCCGATTTTGTAAAACCAGGGATAATGCCTCTCCCTTCCTAAAAATTGCTCAGTTGTTTAGTTCTTTCAGCTGTCTGGACACAGGGCACCCTTAGGCCTCCTAACAAAACTAAACAGACTCTAGTGCTGCAGGAATGTTTGTTTTTGTTTTTGTTTTTGTTTTTGGGTTTTTTTTTTTGGGGGGTTTTTTTTTTTTTTTGGAAGTGTTTTTTCCTAAGGCAGGACAGTAAAGCACATTTCCCTGGACTGGTAATGGTGGTGGAGAGAGATGGCAGCCCCTGCCCATGGATGGGGTGAGCCATGGTCAGACCTGCACTGAGAGCTCTGTTGTTGGTGTACCATGAGCCTGTTCATTTAGACCCTGCTCCTCTCAGAGCTGACAGGGGTTTGTCATGGATTAAATGGGGAGCTGAAGCACCCAGTTGAGCCCGTGCCCTGTTTTTCCTACCTGTAAAATAGCTGCACTGCAACCTCTCTTGAAAAGGAATCCATCTATTATATCCAGGACTTGCTTTGAGCGATGCCCTTCTGTGACTTTAGAAGTGACCCCACTAGGACAAGGACTGTGTGGGGTGAAGTGACACATACCATCACCTGCCTATCTTCAGACATGTGCTGATGGCCTCGGCTTTATCTTCTTTGTCAGCATCATCAGACGAGGCTGCTGTTGGGGAGTGACAATCCCAGAATAATCCAGCAATAATGAGTTTAAGCATGAGACAAGGCTCACTCAGATGTGGGAAAATCCAGACATGTTTAATGAGACATGCAGATGTAACAGGTCACTAGTAAGGTATTCTTCAATTTTATTTTTTAGCAATATGACAAATAGGGAATGGAACTGCTGTTGTTCAGCCTCTTCCTGGTTTTCTTTTTACTGTTCAAGACAGAAAGTTCAAGACAGGATTGCAACTCAACACTTTCCTGCTGCACGTTTTCAAGTTACCTTCTTTGAATATCTCTCTTCTATGGTATTACCTGCAGCTCTTCCTGGTCACTTCCCAAAAACCTTACTGCACAGCCATACAGCTGATGGATGTTTCTTTCCCTCTGATAAGTGATAAGAAACACTTGTCAGAAAGATGTGTTGTAGGTAATTGGAGGGTGTTCCTACCTCTTGATGCAGCTATATCTTTGAAGGGGAAACCCCAGACCCTCTGTCCAGAGCACCGTCAAAGCCTCTGGAAAATTTATTCTCCTTCCAGAAATCTCTACTTGCATACAAAAAAGAAAAAGCTGGCTCTCCAAGCTTGGTTGATGTATCTGCTCTGGCTGTGGGCTTTCCACTAGCTCTTTGTCTGCTCTCAGCTCTGGACTTTGGCCCAGTAGAACTATACTTCATACTCAGTTGTGTCATGTTGCACTGACTGCTTTTGAGAGGAATGCGACTGCTGCATTTTTCCCTCTGACCTGGGCAGATAGAAATGGAGGTCTCCAGATGGGCAGCCAAAGGGCTGTGCTAAGCACTGGTGTTCCACCTCACTCAGATCTGCCTTTTCCGGTTAAAACTTCACATCCCTGGGGGTATGAGTTAGACCTTTGCTCCTTCTCCAGATGCTGTACAAGGCAGTGAGCTCACCAGGTCTACATCTCCAGTGGAGTTTCTTATCAGCTGCCCACTTCAGTCCAAGGGTTTGGTTGATACTGAGCTGGTTCTGGGATGTGTGGTCAGAAGTCTCTAATTGTTTAATGCACAATGCTGTCAAAGCCCTAGTAATAAGGGTGGTGCAAAACTGAATTCCCCAACTTGCTATCACTTTCCCAGGAACTCTTAACCACCTCAGTGCTGTCTTGTCCCCTGCAGTGCTCTCTCAAGGGGAAGCTACTTGTGCTGACTCCAGCCTCTTACCTGTGTACATGAGAACCTGACCCTTTTGTCGCTGAGATATTGCTTCCAAGTCTTATCCTTAAGATTTATAAAGAAAATCTTTCTCTAAAGAAAGAAAAATAATTGCGTTCCCACCAAGAGCAACACCGTTCACCCAGCCATCACCCCCCCCTCCCCCCCAAAAAATATTCCTCTTGAAAATAAATCATTGTTGGGAAACTGTGATTCTTGAAGTGGGTCTCTGATGGCGTGATTTGTCCAGCTGAGTCATTAGCCAGCAAAGACTCCGGGCAGTTCTGCTTCTCAAAATGAATTCTCCTAAAGATACAGGAATTGGGCATTTTTCTTGCATGCAAGTGGTAGGCATGTGGTGTCCCTTCAGATAAGTTTCTCTGAGTCATTATAAATTATTAGCAGCTGTAGCTAATTAATCTTGAGGGTTTACTGGTAAGACTGTCTAGTGCACAAAAAATAAAAGTGTTTTTACTGGCCATTTTTTACAATTTACAATCTAGATCTCATTGTTATGACTTGCCCAAATTCACATATTAAATATCCCTTGCAACTGAATTTCTTCCAAAAAAGGCTAATTCTGGTAGCTCTTCCTGACTTTTGTAGGCTAGTTTGAAATTCTATGAAATGAAAAACATAAGTTACTAATTAGCCTTGGCATAATTCTGTAAGTAGTGTATCAACATGGATGTTGGCTACAGATAAAAGTATCCTTCTGTCTTGGTGGTGATCATCATTGGAATGGGTTTTTAATCTATAACTGTGAAGACAGATGACACATTTTCAAAGGAATATATTCTCTTGAATCGTTCACTGCCCATGGAACTCCAGGTATTAAAAGTTTGTGGCACGGTTTGTATTTTTTTTTCTTTATCTGGAGGTTAAATGTTGAGAGGAACCAGAATACTGCTCTCAAAATTGTCTTAAGATCCTAAATCTACCTTGAAAATAAATGGGGTTCAAGTACCTCGCTTACATAAAATGCCTTTTTTTTTTTTTTTTCTTGGGTGCCGTTTAAGTAGTGTTTTGTGTAGTAGCGGGAGAACGTACTGTGGTCAGCCTCAGTCAGCCACACTGCCTATTCTACCTACATACTCTAAACGTATAGGGATCATGTCTCTACCAGTGAGCGGTTGGCATTCTGTGTAAGGACCTGCCTCTGACTCAGCTCTAACAGATTTAATTTTCCTGCTCAAGCAATAGTGGCTTACACTTCTAAAGTGAAAAGCTCTTCTGGGTTGTGTTGCTCTAGATAAAGTATTACATGCTGTACAAACCCATAGTATGCTTCGTAGACTGATTTAAAAATTATGTTATGCTCTCAGCTTTAATGTGCTAAAGAACAGCCAGGACCTTGACAGCTTGCTAAACAGGAGTAGTGATTTGGAACTGTTATTTGCAGAGTGTATGTGTCTGGCTGAACAGCCCAAATTGCAGCCTCTGTGAGAGTAGTTGCAATTAATTACATATTGCAGCGTGATTCTGGCCTGGATTCCTACCTCAGTCCTGCCTAGGAAACAAGCAGAGAACTGAAGCAAAGCAGAAAATTGAGAGGATGAAAGGTCTTGCTGGTGATTAGTTGGCCAGGGTGGAGGGAGAGGAAAGGAGATGAGATGAACATTTGCTAGAGATATCTGACCTGACACCTATTGTAGGGCATGGTTTAGGACATGACTGTGTGCATCCCCAAGACCAGGAGCTGTCAGGCTCTTGCCTTGGATATATAGCTATGGGAAACAACGGGATTGGAGCAGAAATGCAGATATATTTTCTTTTTTCCTTACTTTGGTAGACTGATCACATTTTAGCTGTGACACCTATGTAATGCTCATTATTGGAATAAGCAATGTAGAGTGGGACCGTCCTGGAGAAGAGGGGTCTGTCGTTGTGCTTTGCTCCAGCGTAGGTTTTATGGAAGTGGTGGAGTGTCACACACAGAAAAGCAAAGCCACTTCCTCCAGTGTGAAGTACTACTCTGAGGAGCAAAAGCTCTGAGACTGCAGCCTAAGTAATCTAGTTATTAATTATGATGCTTATTTTTGGGAAGTGTAGTCTTTTGCACATTTGGAGCTGAATGGGCCTATACAGAAAAATTTCTATAGGATGTTCATTAATCAAAGTACATGACTTGACTCAGTGAGAGTTGTCAGTCTGTAGGACTTTCTTGACCAACTGAAATCAATAGCAATGCTCTTACTGATTCTTCAAGCAGAGGCTGTAAAAAAGCAGCAGCAGGACTATCACTCCTGAAGTAGGATGTGAGGCAGATGCCTGCTTTTAAGTATCTCATTTAAGATTTTTTTTTTCTTTTTTTAAAAAACCCCAAATGTTCTATCAGAATATTCTTCACTGACGGTAGCAACATCAAAACCTGTTCTTAAAAACTGATGGCTAAATGATCTTGATGTGCTTAACAGTTGACATGCAGATGTCTTTCTGACCACATATGACCTCAGATAATTAAACTTCAGATCACCACTGAGAATGGTAAAGGTGAGAGCAGCAGCAAGTTAGGTGAACTGCCTCAGGTCAGAGGGAACCGGTGCTGGAGCTGGGATTGGATCCAGTCCTCCTGAGGCACTATGAAGTCTGGTGTCTCTAAGTACATCTGGAAAATTGGTTTGTATGAAAAAAAAACAACAACAAAGCAACCCAACACCAAACTCTGCTATTCATAGCACAGCCATTGCAGAAACAGGGTCTGTTGTTCAGTGTTAAGAGGTTTCTTAATGGCCTGATGGAAAGGCTGTGGAGAATTCTTACAGCTGAAACCCTCTAATGGCTGTTGCAAACCCCTCCTGAGGTGGGGACATACTTGTATTGGGAAAATGAATTAGAGCTTCTTAGTTCTAGACAGCCCCAATGAGACTTGGGTAACCTCAACTCCACTGGGTAACTGAATGGTTGCCAATGTGAAATGTCTCTACTCTTCCCTGGTCCCAAAAGCCACCAAAAAGAATCTCGCTGGCCTCCTGGCCAATACCTGCAGTGAAGTAACACAGGATGTAGGGTGAAGTCTGTCTTGGATGCAGCCAGTGTGAAATTCTGGAGTCATTAAAGCTGCATGAGGAAAAACACTGTGAGGAAGAAACCTTTATTTCCAAGGTTGCTGTGTCAGATGTTCTCTTCCACTGAAAAGCACCTGCATTTCCCATTCCATAATAATTATTAGAAATGTTCAGCTGACACAGTATGGGGATGAGTTCTCTCCTGTGATGATGGTTTAAAAGCTGGTTCACTCCAGTACTGTATGGTTCACAACTTGCTTCTCTGTTCCTGCCTGCTGATGTGTCATCCAGTGAACAGAGTCTGGTCATCAAGGCTGACAGTGCTTGCCTTCAATCCTGGCTTCTCTGGGTGGTTTTTTTTTGTGAAATAGGGGGAGTTGCTTATGGCAAAAAAGATGTCTCCATTTTCCCACTCATACAATGGAAGCCTAGCTTCTTTAAATCTCTTAGGACCTGCCAAATGTTTTTAGATAAACAGATGAAAAGGGTCTCAGAGGAGGGACCTCAAGGGATGTGAATTAGCTATTGGCAGACCTTCAACTGGAGTTAATTAGATAGAGAATTAATAACTCCATGGGTGGGTCAAGCTGCAATATGTACCTCTTTGCATAATTGATGATCCCCCACAGTGCAGAGATCTGCTCGCTGGTGTCCCGGCTTGGGTTATGAATACTCAATTACCTGGCACAGCTGTAATTAATCCCTCTGTGCCCATATGGTAGGCAGGTGCTGTGGCTTTCTAGGAGGGATTTGATCCTGTTCTTGCTCCTCATGTTGGGTTGCCCTGTGGGAGGCTGAGATGCAAAGGCAGGAGTGATGGCTGCTCAGCCCCCAGGAAGGTGCTTCATTGTTCCCAAGCTGAAACCAGAGCCAGGACCTGCTGATGGGGTCTGAACTGCTCCTTGGAGAGTGGGTGTGAGAGTGCCAGGGGGTTTCTTGGACCACAGCTCTCTGGGGATAAGCAGCTGAGGAAGCTTTCTGGGCATGTACTGCACAATGTCTCTGAGGAACAAAGTGAAGAAAGGGAAGTACAGCAGCTTGCAAGGTAGGAATGCCAAATCTGCCCTAAAACTCTGTAATTAACACATCCCAGGTGTTTGGCACAGTGGTTGTCTGTTGTTGGGAGTATGTGCAATCCATGTAGAAGAAGGTACATGACAGTCAGATAACAGTTACAAAAGGGTACTTGAAACCCTGGCATCTTTTCGCATGGTGGCTGTGAGGTCTGGATGTTCTGAACAGGTTGTAGTGACTTTTTTTTTGAGCCCAGAGAGGAAAAACTGTGTAGCCTCTCCTGCTTTTACAGCTTTCTCCATTTGCAGTTGGCCTGAGTGCTGCTAGAGCAGCTGATGCCTTCTGCTCCGGTAGCAACTGCCTCATGCTGGAGTGGGGGTGGTAAAACAGTCTTCCCAGAACGCTAAAAGCTTCTGTAATGAAAAGGTCTAGACAGACTGTGCAAGTCACTGTTTACATCCTGGACAGGACATGCTGCACCCGAAGCTGAGTAATGAATCTGAATGAAACCCCTCCTGGAAGGCTGATGCACCTCTGTGGGCTGCAGCGTGGCTGACTAGTTTAACAGAAACTAGCCATCTCTTGGTTTGAGTGAGCCTCCTTTGTAAGAACTAGCCATTCTTGGGGCAAATCCTGCACTTTCCCTCACTGGTTGGACTGGTGAAGTTGGCGCCTACAGTTTTTGGCTTCTGCAGAAAGCCCGGGCTACCTCTGCCTGCTTTCCTTCCCCTGTGCTGCCTGGGGCTCTGGCTGTGCTGCAAGTCGTGGAAAGGTCTAGCTCCAAGCAAGATGCTTTCTGGACCAGGGCCAGCCTCTTAGGCTGAGTCTGCTTCCTAGGAAATGAAGTGGTACTGTGGCCTCTGGGCTCTTCAACCTCTCCAGCTTGCTCAGGGCTCCTTCAAGGAAATATCTGATGCTTAGATCTTGTCTTAGTAAGTACAGTTTAAAACCAAAAACAAACCCCAAGCCCAGTTTGTCGTTGCAATGTGCAACTACTCCATGCTTTATTAGGACAGAATTTTCTTGTAAGTATGTCCTGGTCAAGTCAGATATTTGCACTTCTGAGGGGTTTAGGTCACTCTGGTTTTGCTGTGCATCACCTACAGTGCACCCAAAGCCTGCAGGCACCTGCTGTAACCATGCAGGTACATGCAGGTAGGAGTGCAGCCCCCCCACCCTGGGGACAGAGCAGGGAGACCAATGCAGGAGGCCGCTCATGTCCTGTTCTTTCATCTACACATTCCCTTTGCTCCATTTGTGCTTTGTTGAAGGCTGTTTGGAGATACCTGGGAATGGACCGATTTCAAAAATTCTCATATCCTTCCCTCTCTCCTGATAAGCATCCTGCTGCAGAAGACCCTTATAGGCTTTTAGGCAATGGCACACAACAGGGTCATGGCTTATTGGTTAGGACACTTAATTTTCATGGTTTATACTCAGTTTTGTGTTAGTGACAAACGAGGGTTGGTCCAGTGCCTTGTCATATGCTGTGTAAAAGGGAGATAGACGTGCTGTTTCTGAAATTCTCTGCCTTCCGGGCTGTTGAAGTGTGATTCATAAAGCACTCAAATTTTTTTGCTCCTAACTGTTCCTAGATCAAGAGAAAACATGTGCCCTTCTGCTGTGACAGTGAGCATGTCCTTTCTGGAGCTCTTTTGTAGGCTTCTGTCAGCAGAACAGCGTGAAAGAAATCCCTTTCAAATTTAGGATAGTAAACTCTGTTAAGGAAGCTCAAATATTGATGAGGGGAAAAAAAAAAGCTGCTTCCCACAGCTGAGTGCTTCCCTCAGCCCCTGAATTGCCAGCAAAAGTCTGTCCTTCAAATTGTTTAACAAACTCTTCCACCTGTCTCTATGCACAACTAATTTCTGGGAGCTTCCTTCTGATGGCCAGAATAGTGACCTCTTTCATAGGTTCTCCTCACTGTGGTTGCTTTCCAGAGGTAGCCTTTCAAAGGAAAAGTCCTTCTTTTAGGAGCACCTGCCCAAGGATGTGTTTTTCCAGAATTATTTTCTTCTAGCTTTTCTGTAGCTGAAGGTACCTTCCACTGTAGCGGCGGGAGGGAGAAGGTACAGAAGTATTGGGCATCCTGTGCTGCAGCCCAGGCTGAGGGCACAGCTCCTTCCACTTCACGGGGGTATGTGGTGTGCGTGTTACACGGTCTCAAACCCAAGTGCTGGGTCTGCCTGCTTTACAAAAGCAGCTCTCCTAAGGATGCGGCGATGCACTTGGAGGCGGGCCAGCTGTCTGTATTTCGGGGAGAGGTCCAAGGCGCCCTTCTCATTGCATACCTCCCACAGCATGCCCAAAGTCTGCAGGCACCTGCTCCAACCATACGCCTCGTTGTGGTGGGTATGGGCTTCGGTGGCAGCACAGCTTCTGTTCCTTTCAGGAAGGAGCAAGGAGATGAATGCAGGAGCCTGATTTATTCATTCTGTCATCTCCCCGGGTTCTCTTTATTCCCTTCTTGTTTTGTTGAAGGCTGTTTGGAGACACTTGGGAACAAATCAGCAAGAGCACAGTACATGCTGTGCACTCAGTGATTAGTTTGGATGCAGGATAAACATAGTATCTCCAAATACATTTATTTCTTTTTGATGAATTCGTTATATGGTCGCAGCCAGTGGGGGCTGAGCCCAGTGAAATGCAACATGCAATGAGAAAGGGTAGGCTCTGAATTTAAAATTTAAAACCTTTGCTTGCCCACCCAGGCATCACATTTTTTTCCCCTTTCCTTTTTTTTTTTTGTGTCCTTTTCTGTCCCCAGAATAGTAAGCAGCTGGAGACCAGAGTGTTCTACCCACTGCTTTTTGAGGATTTGTGTTGGTATCATAGGTGTTGTCTGTGATAACCCCTCCTCTATAATGTCAAGTATTTAAAATAGCCAAATTTGGACTTTCTCATTCCTTTTGTTTCCCTTTCCAATCTTCATTAATGAAAAGCATGAGATGTGAGTCTCAAAGGGCACTGTCTGGGAACCTCTGCCTGCACTCTCCTCCTGCCCCAAGTTGAGGAGAGTTAGAGGAGAAGTAGCAGGAGTTGTGCAGAGCATCGTTTGTGCCCCAAGTCACACACTTTTCTCCATCATTTCTTATTTTGGGGGCTTGACCTTTCCACCTTGAAGGTGGATGTGGTCACAGTGTCCATGTGTGTGGCAGGCACATAGTCTGCTCCTTCTGCACAAACCAGAGCTGCTGGTTGTGCACATACCATCCCTCAGCCAGGGACTGCTTTGCCAGCCATGCTTAGTGCCTGAGAACTCCAGTGATTTTGCTCAGTCATGCATGTGGGAATTCCCTCTCACTTTTTAAGGTTTTTAAGGTTTGGGGGTTTTTTTGGCTTTTTTCCCACCTTTATTGATAGATTCTGACATTTTCAAGAGAAGCCAGTGTTGACACTGTGGAGAGAATTAAACCACCAACAAAAAGCATGAGAAAAATCTCAAAGAATGAAAGGAGACTTGTTTTAATTTGTTAGCAAGTTCTGTAATGAATGAGCAGGAAAACATGATCTTCCCTGTTGTCATTTTGTTATAAGAAACAGCCTGGGCCCCATGAGCAGGGTCATGCTGTGGGGTGTGTGTGTGGGGGATATGTGTTTTCTGGGGGGCCTCAGCACTAAGGAACTGATTCCTGGGTCTGAGGTGGATGGCACCCCAGGAGGAGGCTGAGTCTTGCCCTCATGGGATGCTGGTTCATGCCCTGCCCTACCAGCTGACACAACCTCTTGTGGTCCATGCAACTCTTAGTTTTCTGTTCCAGAAATCGGGACAGTTTTAGTTGTTCCCCTCCTGATTTTGTTTTGGAAAGAGTGAAATCTCTATTAACCTGCCAACCACAACAAACAGTGGAGTATCCTGTTGCCTGTGAGTCTACCCATCTCAGCCCTTCTCTGGTCAGGGTTTATCTCTGAGGTTGGAGCCTGGCCTAAGGTTTGGGTAACTCTGCATTACAATTTAGAATACTATAGTAAAGAAACGAATAACAGCCTTTTTCCCAGACACACACAAAAGCTTATACACATATACATGGAAAGCAATTGCTTAATTCTTGCTGTCTGGGGACTGTTTACATACAGCATTGCATGTTTATATATGGAGTTCATCTCCTCAAGTGAAGACAGATTAAGCAGCGGGGTGAATAGACCAGTTATGTGAACTATGGGATTTCCAGCCTAGAAATACTGCCAACACCAAGCCAGACAAATTGGTAGCACAGCAGTGGTTCTCATTAATGTACAGGGAAAGTTGTGCCTTGCTGATAATGCACAACAGTATCCTGTTGGGAGGTTTGGGAACCCATCTGGGAGCAGCTATCAGAGCTTCATTCCAGGCTGGACTGAGTCTTCTTGCTTTCTTCTGTGTTGTCTCCTCCTTCAGCAGAAGGGAAAAACCCCATGCAACTCCCCTGCATTGACATCCTGAAGTCTGTGGGAATATTAGTATGTGAGTGGTGTGGTTTGCTGAACAGAAATAAGATTATTGTAGCTTCCCTTCCCTTCCTGCAGCCTTCCCATGTTGTATGTGGTTTACTGGTTAAATGGTTGTGGTTCCCATCTTCCACCCCAGAACAAATTATTTCAAACTTGAAAATAGGATTACCTGCCGTAATTGTATATGGTGGCTTCAGCCGCTGCAGCAAGTGTTGATGCTGATGCACAGATTTGTGGGTTGGCTGCTTTTGTGTTCTGCATGGATTGTATTCCTGTCCTGCTCAGTTCCTGTGCTTTTAACACTGTACTTTCTCCCAGAGTCAGCAGTAAGAGTGACAGGCTTGTGGTAATGCTGGGCTGACTTGGGACTCAATTGCTGATTCTGCTGGAAACTTCTGGGGAAATATTGGAGAAAAAAGACATGTCTCTGAGTTCTCACTCTTAACTTTTTTTTTTTTTTTCTTTCCCAAAACAGGGAGGTGGGGAAAGTACATTTTTTATGCAAATATTTATGCCAGACTCTGGAGCAGGGAGTGTGACAGCAATGTCTGGCATAAAAGGTTACAGTCACCAAAAAAACAAGAGTGGCCACTTAGTCTCATTGTTCAGGGTCCAGTGTCAGATGGGTAAAGCATAATTCCAGCAATCTCTGGTGGACTAGACTGGGAGGTGCCCTTGTATTTTCCCTTGGAAAACCCTTTGTGTCTTCAAACTGGCACTTGGACTTTAGACCTGCTCTTGCTTGCAGCTTGTCATGTGCACCTCCAGGATGCGGTGGGTTTTTTCCCTTTCTTAAAACAGCTGCTATTTTTGGCAAGTGCACACACGCGTCTCCGTGTATTGGATTTGTGGGGAAAACCCCTGATAAGGCACACAATTCTACTGCAGCCGCTGCGGCGGGGAGGGTTTTGCTGCTGGCCAGACAGCGTGGCTGGTCCCAGCGACGTTTGCGTTGGGACCTTCTTGCCTTTCTTTGTGTTGGAGGAGGAAGCTGGCAAAGGGCTCTCATTGTTCACTGTTGGAGAACAACAACTCCTGGCTTGGGTGGAACCTGGCTGGGGCTTTTGAGTTGCTCCATCATGATGGACTGCTAGGATTAGTGCAGGAGTCTTGGAGGATGGTTAGAAACCAGCAAGCCTCTGCTTTCCTGATGCAGGCTCTTTGCGCTGTGGGTTAACCATCTGTATCTGATGAGCAGTCCCTTGCTCTTACCTGGCTGAAAGCACTTGCAGAAGTGGCAGAATTGCAGTGTCTTATGAATTCCTAATACCAAAGTTTCTGCATACTTTGAGCTGTTTTGCATCCCATTAATAGCATTTTCACTGTCCATTAGTGACTGATCTATTTACAGATTGTCAGTGTGAATATGATTCTTGGAGAGCTAAAAAGCTGAGGCAGGCATTATTTTCTCCTTTCCCAACAGCATTTCCTGAGGGGGGTTATGTTGCTTCAGGACACGAATAATATGGGTCAGCTTGTCCCAAAATCGGTCTGAATTCCTTCTAGTAACTGTCATGTCTACAGCTGCCCTGTTGTGCCTGGCTGCTGAAATGATAGAGATACCTGTGATTTATGGAAGGGAATAAGAAAAGTGGTTAAAGTTTAAGAGCTTGGACTTGGCAGGGAGATACCAAAGAAATCCCAGGGATGAGTAAATATAGTTTTGACCCTGAAGTGAGAGTAATCTCTGTGGGAAGACCTTGTTCTCTAGGGCAACTTGGATTCAGAACAGTGTTTGGAGATGGATGAGGTGCCTTGTTGCTGCAGTTCTTCAGTGGTCCCATTTCCACCGCACAGCAATGTCAGTCCGGTGTCTGTCCATCATTGCTTGTGCAGCATGTCCCAGGATGAATCCAAGAGTGTTGTCCACTGGGCTGGAGTGAATCTGGGGGAATATTTATGTGCCAGTGACTGATTCTCAGCCATTTGGAGAGATGTGCCTCAATGCCATCTCATTATCTACTCTGCTTTTTATTGGGTTTTTTTTGGTTTTAAAATTTATTTATATTTTCCTCTTCTCTCTCCTAAATCCTCTTGAGTTACCTCTGGGTCTCAGCAGCAGCTGCCTGTGAGTCTGCACTGGTTCCCTGAGGGTTTGTTGGGTGAAGGTGCACTATATGAAGCTCCTCTGTAACCTTGGCCAAAAGCTCTGCAAAGCAGGGTTAGGTGAAGCTGGGAAGCTACAGGCAGGCTTGGACAATGCAAACTCCCTGAAAGGGCGTGGCATGAGTTACCTCATATGTAAAAACATCATGGTGCTCTGTGCAGGTAGAA
Organism: Jacana jacana; assembly: GCA_013400555.1. NCBI lineage: Eukaryota > Metazoa > Chordata > Aves > Charadriiformes > Jacanidae > Jacana > Jacana jacana. Next base: position 267,392 of record VZTM01030783.1, on the reverse strand, counting down.
GAATTGCCTTAATGCTGATATCTTCCCCTACAGGGAAGACAGCAGCTACTTTTAACTAGGCAAAACCCATGTAAAAGTACACCATGACCAAAAGCTCTGTTTCTATTGAATTATGCCTTGGGTATTCTATGTTCCATCTTATTGAAGCTGCTGGACTAGCAGCTTCTGCTCACGAAACCAACCTGGAGAGCTGTCAGTAGCATCGGTGCAATGGGAATGTGTCTTTGGGGTTAGGCATCCACGAATGCTGGGCTGCACTGGCTTACAGAGAGTGGGTGATGCTGACTGCCCTGAGCTTGGAAGAGGGGCTGTGAGGCGCTCCAACTTGACAAGAAAGTCCTCTTGGCCATTTAGTATTTTTTCCTTTAAAAAGGCACAGTTCTTATCTTGTAAAAATACAGCTATTTCTCCATGAAGACAGAATTTTCCTAGTTAAACATCCTGGCTCATCTTCTCCCTTCATTATTTGGGCTTATTTGCCAGTTTTTTTCTAGTTATTAACTAGAACAGAAAACGGTGAAAAATAACACTTTGTAGGACTGATTTGACTTTATAAAGATTTTAATTCTGTGAAAGCACCCTTCTGACTTGCTGTCCTCTGTCAGGAGTTGCATAGCAACTACCTGCCCCCTTAGGTCCTGTCTTGAACAGAATAATTTTGTGTGGAGAAGATGAACTTGACTTAAAAATAGATATTTTGCCCCTGTTGAGTCATTTTTTGCTGGAAAAAACATAGTTGGAGTATAACTAGACTTCTCACAAATTTGATCTGACAACGGACATTTCTTGACACTTCTGAAATGTTTTGCTTTGGGACAGCTGGATTAAAACTCTGGGTTGTACTGAGCCATGTTCACCTCTCATCCAGAGGTTTGAGGACTTGAGCCCATCCAGAGGTTTGAACATTGAGCCCATGGCATGGGAGAACAATGTGTATTTTGCAAATTTATTCCCCCACCCCCTCCCCAAAGGATGTTGCTCTGCCCCCCTGAGTAAAAGCTGCTTTGATTGGAGGGGATCCTGTGAAGGGTTCACCTGGAGTGAAACGTGTATTTGTATGGAACTGTCACTCAGGTGAGCTCTTCAACCACTGGGTTGGGAGATAAAAGAAACTTCTCCGGGTACCTGGAGGAGTGTGAGCATTGGAGTCTAATCCTTTCCTTGCCCGTGCCCAAGTTCCTTGAGTGTTTTGCTCAGGAACAAACAAAAAGTATCTGAGCTGGATTAACAGACCATATTTTTCAGTCCAGCAAGGAGGAGAAACTAAAAGACTTTTGGGCCATGCTGAAATCACACTGCTTAAAACCTGGTTCTCTCCCTGACCCTGTTTGCAGGAGCCAGGGCAAAGCACCACTGGCTTGCACAGCCCTCTTTTAAAATACACAGATCGAGGGAAGAGAGGCCTTGTGGTCTTTGTAACCTGAGTATACTTTGCAGCCCTGTTAAATCTCCCTTTGGAGAGTTGCTGTTTCCTCTTGAGGTAGGAGAGGTGGGGGATGGAGTCCATCTGATTATTGAGGGACAGCAGTTGAAGGAGGCAACAGGGATGGGAGAGTTAAGAGGAGGCTGATTAGCTGTCATTTAGCCAAATGATTCTCATGTGGAGGAGATGAAAACTTCTCACAGATGCTCATGGCAAAGGCTAGCACCTGATGTGAGTTATATCAGAGCAGTTTTTCTCAATGTTCAAAAAAAGCTTGGCTCTTCTGCCTTTGTGTGACCTCCTGAGCTGGCACCTTCAGTCCTCCAGGGTGGGAAAGGAATAGCTACAGTGATGGGCTGTGGGTGTAAATACTCAGTCTCCTGCTCTGAAGGAGCTCAGTTGTGGCTGACAGTGAAGGCAGTTTGCACATCCCAAATTAGTGCGATCACTTGTAGTTTTCAAACACAGCTGCTTCTCCTCCAAAATCCAAAGGAGATATAGTGCTACCAGCAGCATGGTCCTACAGTGCTCCCTTCCTGCTGCCCCAGTCCTGCCTGGAGTAGCATTGTGCTTCCATCCTTGCTCTTCTGGACCCACACCCATATTGAGGAGAAAAGAATGGGTGCTGAGAACTGCAGTGGGATGAACTTTTTTTTTGCCACAAGAATACTCAAAGGTGTTGGGTGTCCCCATGCTTTACACGCTTGTGATGAAGCCAGGCAAAGTTCCTAGAGAACAGCTTGCTGCTTGTGGAGAAGACCTTCCCATGTCTCAGTGAGTGGTGCTAGGGAAGGATATTGCCCCTGATTGAGTGCTGCATTGCTTCACTTGGCCATTTCTTCTTGCAAAATGTGATGGGTGATACTTGCTGAGGCTGTGTGAGACCCAGAGAATTGTTCGTTCCATGGTGGCTCCTCTGTGCCTCCTGTGGGTAAAGCTGAGAGTCAAAGCCTCTGCCCAAGTTCTTCTCAGGGTGGTGTGGTTTTTCCTCTCTCAAGACAGATCAGCCCATAAGCCTCTCCCATCTCACTTTCTGCAAACTGTATAAATATCTATTCATAATAGCACCTTCACCTTGTGCAAATATGTTTATATCTAGTTATGTCTGTTTTCTCTCGTGTGATTTCTCTCTGAAATCCATTTGGTATATGACACTCTCATCCCCTAAGGCCTTGCAAATTTCTTGTTCAACCTCTGTCTTTGTGTTTTGCATTATGCCTTTTTTTTATTTATTTATTAAGGCTAAACAGATAACCTTGAGACCCAGTGTGACTTTCTTTTTCTGTTACTCCTTGTAACAGAATGGGACTCTGAAATACATACTCTTCAGTGGTTATGATGGAAAAAAAAAAATTCCAAGTATCCCTGAGGAGGGGAAATAAAGGCAGCAGCAGGGATTTGTTAACATTTAGGCAGAATCCGCCAAGAGACTGACACTGTCCAGATGGAAAGACCCACTTCCTGGCTGTAAAGATAACTCACTAAAGGAAACATTAGCTGTTGCTGCTTTGGTGATGAGAACCACGACCACTGCCAAGAATTCACCCCAAGCCCAGTGGGAGCTGCCTTTTTTTCTTTCCCTTGTGCTAGGGGTTCAAGTTTACTTAATTGGGAAATATGCCTAGCGTTTCCTGAAGAGAAATGGTGACCTGGTAGGCAAGGCTCTCATGTGGACTCTGGGGTTAGTTTCTTGCTGTGCAAGAGACTGGATGAGCAGAGAGAAGTGGTGTGGGTCTAGGTTAGTGAAGGAGCTCCTGCTGGAATTGCTGGTGCTGGTCCATTAAATCCTTTGTTGCTCCCAGGCTGGGAGTTGCTGGTGGTGCCCAGGACATGGAGACATTAGGAGCATGTCACATAAACCTCTGCGCTGGGTGCTTACAAAGGGTGCTGGAGCCTGCTCATCCTCCGCAGCTCTGATATCTCAGCTTGTTGATACCCAAAAGCACATCAACATAATGTCAGATGTTTGCGTTTTTTTTAATCCTGTCTCTCTGCAGCAGGTATTTCAGAGCTTCCTTCAGGAGGATGCTGCTTATGAAAGGGTGAGGTAGATGTGAACAAAGAGCAAAGGTTTTTAGGTTTGGGAGGGTGGGGGTGGGTGGTGTTACATACAACAAAGCTCTCTGCTTGGTTAACCCACTCTAAGCTCCCTTTGCAGTGGGAATAGCTGAACTGGCTGTGTTAATGCTTCAGGTGCAGCCAGCAGGCGGAGGATCTGATGAGATTATATTTGTCTGTGTAGTTTTCTTTCCCCAAGGTATTCAATAGCCTTTTAAGCTACAAAATTAACTGAGCAAATTGAATACAAGGCCATAGATCAAGAATTATTGGTTTCTAATTTAATGTGGAGGTGAACACAAGATGTATTGCCGTGTGTATTTAACTCTCCAAATTTAGACCATTGCACTAGGACATCCATGACAAATTAATTCGCTTACTCAAAATGACTGAATTGATCACAGTCCTGATGCTTGGTTCCAGCTAGTGGGTGTGCCTCAGACTGTAGGTGTTTCACAGCTTTTTCTTTGTTGCCATGGCAGGGATAAATACTTTAATGCACTTGGTTTGGGTGTTTGAGATTTTCCTGGCTGTCAAATTTAACCTAATGCATAGAATAGGTTTTAAAACCTGTTCTTTTTGTGTGTGTGAAGTTGGGTGCTTTGTTCCACCTGGGAAACTCCCTTTTTTTTTTTTTTTTTTTTACCCAGGCATGGCAGTTTTCTCTGAGTGCTGGAAGTTACATCTTGAAAATATCCTTGGTGGGATCTATTTTGGTTTGGATTTTTATAGAAGTTTCTGAATTTTATTTATTCTTTAGCAGATCTGGATTCAAATACTTCATCATCCTGGCTTTATAGGCAAAGTGATGTAAGTGGTAGCACTAGGCATGTAGCTGGGAAAACTAAGAGCCTGTGTGAGTGTTTGCAGGGAAATGAGGATAGATATAATCTCCTCTATAGGATGAGGCTTTTGGGGTAGCCTGCCTGTTTCTGAATGCTGCAAATGGAATACAAAGAAACAAACTTCCAAGGTATTTGTATCAGAGATGACATTCCCAACCATCCTTCTCACCAAAGCGGTGACTGTTCACTGCAACGTGCTTCAGGCAGAAGCTCCACACAAGCTTAGGCTTTTCCAGCCTTGGCTTGAGGCTGGAGCTGTACCAGAAGACCAGAGCTATCTTCTATCAAGTCCTTTTAAAGCTTCTCCTTGATCCAGACTTTCTCTCTTTTTGGGGTCAGGGCACTTAAAATCTTCTGTTGTTTTTCTTACAAACTGAAAGCAGCCCAGCAATTCTGCTTTTCTATTTATGAGTTTGTCTATTGTCCTGTCAAAGCTGGTTAGGATCTTGCATGTCACAAGTTCACTATTGTCTTCTGCTTCCCTCATTAAGGGCATAAATTGTTGAAGTCTGGGATGGGTCCGTGTTGCACTTGCTGGTGCTTGGTCACCCTTTCTGGCAAACAAGGCAGAGCTGGCACAGTCCCATAGTGGGAAGAGCAGCTTTACTGTGGGCTGGGGAATTTTTGCTACTTAAATATTAGTTTTTTTTTCTCTTCCTGTGTTGTTTTTGTTTTGTTTGTTTTCCCACTTCTTCTGACACAACAGGGAGATTGTATAAGTAACTCAAAGTTGGTATCGCCCAGGAGAAACCTGGGCTCCCATAAATTTTGAGATGCAGGGGAGAAATAGCATCTGTTTCTAGAAAAGGATTCTTCTTCCTGACAGAAATAACTGGGCGATGTGGGTCAGTGCGACATGACTGGCAGTCCCCCTAGGAAGGAATGAAACAAAAAAGTTAGGAGTCAGCACTGAGGTGTTGTGTTCAAGTGCTGGGAGAATGGAAAAGGGGAAAAACAATATATTGCAGATTGATATTGCAGAACTGAGAGGGATGAGAACTGCTACAGGGACATGGCTGAGAGGATGGGTAGCTAATGTTTTGTGTCAGAGGAAAGCTGGTCAGGAGATGGAGGGAGAGGAGTGATAGGGTCAAAGCAGCAGGCTGAGGACAACACTGGTGGTGGTGGTGTGGTTGCACATCAATGGGACCAGGGCTTAGTTTGCCCAAGGTGAGAAGGGGGAGGCTGTGGGAATGTATGGCTCCCTGAGTGACAGCACTGCTCTCTTAGGCTTTACAGGAGAGAGGGAGACATGTGGCTGACTTACAGTGCGAAAGCCGTACAAGCTCAACTGGCACGTAAACATGAAGCTGCTCTGGAAGGAGGAGGAAATGGCAAAATTGTTAGCAAAAGGCCAGTTGGAGAGTTTTGCGGGGCCTTTGTGGGGAGTCCACAGGGCAGATGGGTGCTAGGACAGACTGATGGAGCTGCTGAAGTTTAGTACTGGTCATGAGTTGGGAAGGATGCTCATTAGTAAAAACCAGAGCTGTATCTATTAGATGAGGTTTTGCTGACAGCAGCAAAATGTTTATTAACTCCCTTCAGCCACTTCAGTTTGCTGTTACACAGCTGACCTTCCACACACAATCCATAGGCATTGAGCATCGTACAGAGCAAATGTGTATGCCTTCAGGGCACTTCATGCTTGGCTGCAGCCACAAGAAGCTCTTGCATTCTAGTTTATTGCCCAATTGCCAGTGGTTCTAGCTCTGGGATTTCAGCATTGGGCCAGGATGCAAAAGTCCCCTCACTTTACAGGGTGAAGGCTCCTGGTGCTACCACCTCTGAGATGCTGTGGTTACTGGAATATTTGGGAATAATCTTTGAGGCTGTGGAGTAGTGGACAGGGGCACACACATCTCTATGTCAGTGCCTCAAACCTGTAACTCACCGGTCTGCCCATAAAATATTTATTTGCAATGGTGTAAGCTGGGTTTGATATCAGCTGGAGAGGAAAGGAGAGGTGGGAGCTGGTCTGTGTGGGGCTGTTGTCTGTGAATGTGCCCATGTATTTGGCTGTGCCTATGGTCTGTGTGAGAGTGCTCAGACACACTGATAGAGGAAGGGCGGTGGGCTGAAAATGGGGGAGAAAATTGGAGGTTGTGGTAGGGGTTCTGGCTGTGGTGCAAAGCCAGGGCTGACTACAGTCCAGCCAGCAAACCTGTGCTCTGGGGAGGCTCATGGCTCTATCTGTAGGCAGATCAATCTACTATCGTATCACTTGGCCTTAGTTCCTTGTCCTTAGCTGCTTCAAACCTTTGCTGCTCTCTCTGCACCACATGCAGTCCATGCCATGTGTCCTCATCTTTCCTTCTGCTCCTTCATCCCACTGAAAGCATGACATTAAGATGAGCTTCCATGAGACAGCCTGAAAGCTTTTCACCTGCCACTTAGACAGGGGACCTTTGGCACTTCAAGCTTGCTTTTTGAATGTCTGCTCAGCAAAAGAGAGGAGGTAGTTCCCTGACAGGAGGTGAAATGATAGTGTTTGCTGGAATCTTTAAGTGGAGCAACCTTTGCTGAGGTTTGGAGTGGAGCATGTGAACAGCCCCACTGGCTCTCTGTTGCAATAGATCCATTTTCCAAGGGTATCCAGCTCAAGCCACGGGAGTTCCCCTAACTGCCTGGTCTTCAATGATGGAGCTGCACTTGTGGCTTTTGGGGCTGGGTCTGAGCTATTTCCAGTTGGCAGTTTTCAGCTCCAAACTGTTATGATTTGCTCCAGATGGTGTGTGAGCTGCCATGCCCTGAGTTAGCCAGTTGCTCAGCTCAAGATCTCACTCCTGGTGTTTCATATGCAACTATTTACAAAGCTGCCTATGGAGTATGAGAGAAAGAGATGGTGGGCTTTTGTGTACTCCAGAAAATCTGTGTTCTGGCTCACTCCAGATTTTAATTACTTCCCATAGAACATGTCAAAGACAGAATAAAAAGGAGGTTGTTGCCCCAAAGTTTGCAGCTGAAATGGAAGCATTCAGTTGAAAGGGTGGAGACTGGAAAGACTAATGTCAGTGTTCTCAAGTTTACATTGCAGTGCCCTGTTTTTTGTTTAGACTTGGTTTCTCTGCCTTCCCTCACGTGCTTTCTGAAGGGGTAAAAGGATGTTTGTGAGGAATATTTGACGGAATGAGATGGGAGAAGTTGGAGGATTAACATGCAATGCCAGGGAAAAGGACTGAGAACCATGGTCTGGAATGCAAGGAGCTAGCACATGAGACAAGGGAAAGAAGCAGAAAGGTGAAAAACTTTGAGGAAGGCAATTTGCTGCCTTTGAAGACTCTTTGTCTTGTCTGCTTCTGCAGCATCCAGCTTCTATGCGCTCTCTGTAACCTTCTGTTCATCTGCCACCTCCTGCTCACCACCACTCTTGGGAAAACTACTGGGTCCCTCTCAACATAAAGTTCCTCTTAGGAGCACTTAAGAATCTTTTAAGGTTAGAGGCTCTTGTTGCAGCAGAGAAATAGTCTGTTGGTAAATGCTTGGCTTGTAGTAAACGGTGAGATCCCACCAGCTCAGTTGGGCCTGAGAAGATGACATGGGAGATGGGTGACACACCATGCATGCAGAAAATTAGCATGAGCCGTCAGCAAGGAGGAGGAACATGGGTAACAATTTCTTACTGAAGGAGTCAAGAATAGCCTTGCCTTCATGCCTATATCTGGGGATAGTAAGTGCCTCTAGAAACAGTGCACATGCATGAAATGGTCTTGGATATTTAGGTTCTCCAGGATTCTTATGCTGAAAAGGAAAATCGGTGCATCAAGTACATAAAACACTGGAGGAACTGAAGTTAGCCCTTTGGGTCTTATCAGTTCTGTCTTTTGCAAAGCTGATCACGTATCGGTGGATGTGTTTGTACTTTTCCTGGACTTGGAGAGATCATCCCCTCCTTGCTGGGTCCTACAGCTTGTGGCTTATGGCTTGTGCTGTGCCACCCTCTGTGGAAGCAGCCAGGTGGTCCAGGTTTTATGTGGGCTCATGCAGGCCCTGTGGAAGAGCTCCCTTTGGGTGTGGGTGATGTGTTGCACCTTCTCCCATCTTGTTTATGTGCTGATAAGCTCAGTGTAAGCAGTGGATGAAGATGCACAATCTATTTATGGCTTCAGCCAAGATCTTCCCATGCCTGAGAGGCAATCTGCCTGACTTAGCATTCCCAAGATGCTGCCAAGCACAGCAAAGCACAGAGGAAGTGCCTTCTGCCTGCATAAACAGAAGGCCATCAGAAAAACTCAGGCTAATGCTCTACGAGGCATTTCAGTGCTGAGGCTTTAGTTGTGTTTGGCCTAGAAGCAACGCTACAGTCCCATAAATCACTTATTTTCCTCTAGTCAATGCAAGAGTTGGGATCCAACCCTAGAGCGTGCTGCGTGCTTCATGTTGAAGGTGACTCGGGAAAGAGTAGAGACACTGACCCTTGTGCCCTTCTTCCCTGTGTATAAAGGAAGTCTGAAAACGTGTATGGTTTTAAAGCTTTTCTTCCCTGTGTGTGCCCTTCCTGAGAAGGGAAGGCAAGCTGATATGATTGTACTCTATTTTCTGCACTCTGGTGAGGAGAATGTCAGAAGCAAGCTAGAATATTTCCACTGAAAAGGGCAAAGAAAAAGGTTGAATAGGAAATCTCTTTAGCCTGACTACCTGTCTTGAAGCTGAGCAAGTGAGGAAAGATTCCTCTGCTCTCTTGTCTCTCTTGTGCATGTGTTAAGGGCTTGTTCATGTGTTAAGGGCACTTTTCCTCCTCATTGCTGAGTCTCCTGTTGGTTACCTCATCAAGTCTTTCCAGACCTCCAAGAAATTCTCTGGCAACACTGAGGAGGTGAGACATGACAGCCAAGGGGAGGTCCCTGACCAGTCCCTCATGCTGATGTACCACATGGGTGACAAGGCATCAGCAGTGTGATCAGGCCTGTAGCATCTCTCCCCGCTACAGCTCACGTCTCAAGGATGTGAACTCACAGCCACAGAGAAGATTTGCAGGCACATGTCTCTAGAGGGGAAAATATGGTGGGTGGGTTTTTGAAAAGGGCTAGGATTAATCTGACAACCTCTGCAGCTATAGATAGATGTCTGATAGAGCCGCTTGTTGTGGCGCATAGGCAGAGGAGAAGGGATTTTCACCCCAAGTGTATCATAAAAGATGCAGTAAAGGCTCTCATGTCCTGATGGCTTTGTTGAAGGACTCTCACCCTCTAGGGGGGAGCATATGTTCATTAGTATATGTAAATAATTGAGTATGTTGCTGGGCTATACAGGCACACCCAGAACTGTGATGAAGTTGATTCCTTGCATACTAGGGGGAAGGATTTCTTGCTCACCTCAATCTCATCTGTGTTAAAATCAGACTGCCCTCTCAAGTCCTGTTTGTGCTTCATCTTGTCTAACAGTGCATGCACTCCTTTGGTAGCACATCTGTTAGCTAACTGACCTCTCCTGAGGCTTCCTCTCCTCCCATCTAACCCCTGAATTGATGTTCTTTCTGGTCATCTTTGCCATCTCTGTTCCCTGTTGTAATTCTTCCCCTTGTTGAAACATCGCAACTCAAGAGCTAAGTTTTTACACATGCTCCTTCATTTCTGTGGGTGCAACCTGGTAGAGGATCTTGGTTTTCTATGATGTGCACAAACAGTTCAGGCATCTGGAGGGGGGGATGTGTGGCCTGCAGTTCGCTGAATTTGAAAAGGATGACAGGATATTTTAAATAGCTTGATCTAAAATTGATACCAATCTGTCTCTCTGTGGTAGTAGGTTAGAATAACATTTCCAGGCAGGTGAGGAAAGCTGCCTGGTGTGGAATTCTGAGTGTGATCGTGACTGATGTGCATTTTGGGGCTGTTCCAAGGAGAAGACATGTATAAGTAAATCCTCTCAAATCATCAGCAGTGGCTTAGTGCCTGGGTAAAAGATTGCAAGAGGTGAGATCTCAAGAATAGTAAAGCACCAAGAAGACTCTTCAAATTAAGCAGCAAGGAGATACATCTGTGGAATTATGTGTCAGGCTCCAAAAATTGGTGCCCCACATGTAACCGGGCCCAGAGCTGAGAGTGCTCTGAGCAGTTGGCCAAATAAGTGCAGTGCACCCCAAAACAAGTCGTGCAAGCCATCCATGTGGCTTCCTGGTGCTGCCAGTACCCCCCAAGCAGGCGGGATATTGTGGTCATGCGGAATGTTTTAGAAGCTGTAGCATCCATAGGAAAAGGGGGAGGATGCTCAGGAGGTATGAACTGTTTTGTAAGCAAGTGGTGGAGCCTGTGGTCTTCTCTGTGGTCTTTAAATAAAAATTATTTAAAGTCTCAGCTGGTGAATCGAAAAGCATGTGATTCAAATGGTTGATTGTCTTTTTCTGAACAGTTTTGTTTCTGTGCTGGTAGTTTTGCAGTCAGGCAGCATAAGAATGTGAAGAGGAATTACTGTCAAACGGCCCTTTCTAAATCGCTCTCGGTGAGTGGCAGGAGATGAGCCAAAGAGATCCTGTTCTTGTCAGCCTCATTCAAGTAACGTGCTGTCCTCATTCAAGGAGAGCCTTTTTCTTTTTTAGCTGTGTGTAGGTTGAATCAAATAGTAAGTCACGTATATGATTGATTTGCTTTACTGCAAGTGATTGAAGTGTGGCAAAGTGGCAGAAAAAGTAGCATGCAGTCTTTGAAAGGGGTGAAGAATGAATGGGGAAGTAAGAGTTTGCTTGTGAATTGTAGCCCCTGATTTTCAGCTGAAGTTGCGAGTCTCCATCATGTGCTGGCCTGGCTTTGTGATGCACAGAGGGAGGAGATGAACACAGCCATGTGCACAGGCATCGTTAGTGATACACGTGTGCTGGCTGATCACCTCTCGCCACTGCACCCTTTGCTGTGCATTTGCAGATGCAAATGCAGCAGTTACAGATTGGATGTGAGCAGCTTTGCAGCTGGGAGCACAGCCTGGATTAACCATCATGGCAGGAGATAACGTTGCTTCATTAAGTGTGACTGAACAAGGTTTCGGTGTTTCATCTTTTCTTTCACCAAGATTTTGGTGTCGTTTTCCTGGGGCTGATGGGCTCCCCTTTTCCTTCTCCACAAAGGTTGCTCTTGTACCTTGCTGTTTCTTGTTGTCAGTCCAGCAAAACAGGAGCAAAATAATAGCCCAGATGGCAAATGGCTGAGCTGCTGGTATCCTATCGTGGCAGCAGGGTTGGGTCTGCAATGAAGGATGGGGTCTCAGGACTGAAGAGCTGGCCCAGATTCAGATGCCCTAATTTCCACCTTTGTCTGGTGTTTGTTATTGACAGATGCTGCTGAAAGCTGTAGGTCTTCCCACAGAACACATTAAGCTGGAAATTAGGCAGAATTTAGGTCAGCTGAACCTGGGCCAAATTGTGCATTGTCTAACTACTCATTTGATATGGTTCATCCCTTTGAGGACACATTTTCTTGCCTGAGAACATGGCATCTGCTTCTTGCTGGGGGTAAGAGAACAGGTGCTTCTTGTCCAACAGCTTTTCTCCAGCTGGATAGGAAAATGGTCTCTGTCCTTGCCTAGGGAGCACAAAGGTACAAACTGGGAGCAGCGAGCCAAGAGATACATATGGGCTCAAAGAAAAGTAGATGAGATAACAGATCAGCAATGATTTCCCAAGTGGTGATCTCAGTCTCTTCTGTCATCAATTTCTTCAGTGGTCATTAACCTTCAGAATAATAATCCTTAGATATTTCCTCACACTTTCATTTGGGGTACATAAGATGCTTTGTGAAGACAGGGAGCATCATCTCCATTTGCAGGGGGTGTAACGGAGGCCTTCAACTCTTAAACTTCACCTGACCAACACTGGTGCTGCTACAGACCCCTGCTTCTGTGGAGTAGGTTCTTGCGTGCTTGCCCAGGTCCCACCACAGCTCACCTTTCCAGGTTTGAAACTGTTAAATTGCATAGCTTCTGAGGAGGAAAAATACATGTCTGAGGTCTGCAAACCTCATTGGAAAAAGTTTGGTTTAATTTTAGCATAGTGTGCTGCAGGCAGGTCCTGAGGTTATGGTCCAGGATTTCCAGGGATTAAATTAAGTAGGGCACAAATTACCTGGGTCATGGAAGGTCACCTACTGCTATAGACTTGTTCCAGAGCCCTCTGTGCTCTGCTCCCATCAGAACTTGTGCCACGAGGCTGTGGGAGTGTGGGACACTGTGTCAGCCCACAACCCAGGACAGAAACCCATTTCCCAAAAATAGTTCAGGAAAGGGAAACATAATGGCTTTTTTCTTAGAGCTTCATTGGAACAGTGGCAGAAGAGTTTGGGAAGGGAGTTTGTTGCGGTGCTGGCTCTTGGTTAGACCTTGCTCTATCCAACTGTGTCTGCTGAGAAGGTGAAACTGTTTGAAGGGCAGTTTGCTGTGCTGCATGAAAAAGCAAGTCCAAGTATATTCATTGATCACTGGATGCTGACAGCAGCAAAGGCTTCACAAAGCTCTCCTGTTGAACACAACTTCTTGCTGCTGCAACAGCGTTCATCCTCGCTTGGCAAAGAGGAGGTGACATCCAGCCCCTCAGGTGGCTGCTCACATGGAAGCAGCATTGTGTCCAGCTCTATGCAATGGCTGCACCCTTGATGGAGGTTTGATTGTGCCCCTCAGCTCTTGCCCAGCCTTCAGCCCCTTTAGGAAGATGCTGTCAAAACACTGTGGCTGAATTGGTTAAATATGTTTTCATCTCCTGCAGAGCCTGGATCTGACATGGGACCAAAGATGCACTTTGTAGGGTCTTCTCCATGTTGGAGCATGTAGCTTTGCTGCCAGCAAAATAGCAGTGGAGGCAGTTATTTCTCCCTGCTCCTTCCTCACCTTTGATGAGGCTGGAGAGGATTTGGGCTGAGCACTACTTAGCAAAGACTGAAGGTCTGTCACCCCTAAACCCAAGATATGGTCCCTTATAGTTTAGCTGTGGAGACCAAGTGCTTTCATGGCATATCTTCCTCTTTTTCTTCTTGGTCTCTGTCTGTTCTTTGGAGGCTTTCCCAGCCACAGAGCCCTCAGTGGCTCTGTCCTGCAGGAACATGTCATCTGGATCCAGCCTGTGTCCTTTGGGTTTTGAAACTGGTTGTGAGGACTCCGTTGGCAAAGGCAATCCTGTTTAGTTGCCTGAAACTCAGCCTCCTCCTGTCCGTGCCAGATTGGAAGGTACTGGGGCAGCACCCCCACCAACAGCTCTGACAGCCTGAAATACTTGGGTCTATGCCTCTGCTAGGGCCCCTTTTCCACAGCTCAAGAAGTCTGTGTCTTTTTTTTTTTTTGGTCTGTATCATTTTGTCTTGTTTTCCCACTGTCTTTTGCACTGGCACCACAATTCAATGCTTTTCATAAGGGAAACAAAAAAATCTCATTTCTGAGATGTGCAGTTTCTTGACTGGTGAGTCAGCCAAACCTCTCCAGAATTGTCCAAAGCCTTGCTGTACTCTTGTCTGGGATGGATTTTAGCTCAACAAGAGAGCATTCCTCATAATTGAATCACTTTAATGCTTAATTAGAAAATTCTATGTTTCCTTGGGGAAGAGTGAAACGCACTGTAACTGTAGTGCTGTGCTTCATCAGCCCAGTACAGCATCCCCCTGGAAATGCAGCATGGGAAAGCAGAGCTCTCCAGAGATGAAGCCTGTTACTCGCTGGGGGTTTTTTTTTGCCCTCTATTCAGTGGGGCAGGACAAGGAGACTGGGGAGTTCATGCTGAATTTGGGTCTCTGTGAGGTAGCAGCTGGATTTTAGTCAGTTATCTTGCAGCCCACAGAATCTCCTTCCTTGGTTGTCCTGGTCTGAACAAGAGGTAGATGTTAATTTTAGAAAATAGCTGTACTTCTGTCAGGTTCATAAGAAAGCTCCTTATGTTGTGTGTGTAAAAAAAAAAAAAAAAAAGAGAGAACTGGGTTAAGGAATAATAAAAAATAATTTTCTTGGTTAACATACTTGCTGAGCCCTAGAGTAAACAAACTAAACATTAGTCACTATGGTACTTTTGGGTCCTTTCCACAAGTAGCAGCTCAGCCTAGCCTGTCTAGTCTCCTGTTTTCCAAAAACCCACACATCTTACAGGAATAATCATCCTGCAAACTTGTGCTGGTTCACTTTCTTTTTCCCAAGTTACCAGCTCTGCTGTAACCTTGGAAGGATTTTCCAAACCCTCTGAAGTGACGTCTTTGAGATGGGAAGTCAATCTGTCTGCTGCTCCCAGCCCCATTCATTATGTTCAGTACCACTCTCCAGCGTTTGCTCCTGGGCGGCTTTGGCCATGAGAAGTCTCTCTCTTGCTGTTTCTATAGCTTGGAGCCAGTTCCAGAAATCCAGCGCTTGATCTTTGTCCTGAGTCAGCACCAGGGAAACTTGGCCTCTGCAGCACTGCAGTAGCAAGAGCTGGATGTTGGGATGGTTACTGCAGGACCCGAATACACTGGTTGCTAAAACAAACAATTATTTTTTTATTAGATTGTGTGGGAGTGCTCTATAACACTCCTCAGCCAGGGACTTTCTTACCTGGAAATCCAAGGCAGTTCAGTGACATACCTCTGTCTCAGTTGCCAGGCTGAAATGAAAGTGAGAGCTATCTTTTTAACCTCAGTCCGGACTAATTTCTATTAAGCACTGGCCACTAGAGTATGCCTTTAAAGCTCAAATCTTTGTCCAAGTCTGAAAAGTAAATACTTTTCAAATGGCTTCCACTGCTTAAAAAACTTCTGAGTACTTAAGAAAAAGAATCACCATGACACTAAACCCAAGCAAAAACCTGAGGCACTGCAGCCTTGTGCATCCACAGCCTCCCCCTGTCCTGGGCTAATGGGGGAAATGCAAATTTCTTCTTACACACAGCCCTGGTGACCTGGGGAAATCAAAGAAAATTAAAGGTAAATACCAGGAGGCCTGGTCTTTCTCTAGTGCCTTCCAACTAGAGAGCTCACAGTGCTTGCCAAACACAGATTGTGGTCTGGTCTGCCTCCTGCTATGCTGGGTTTGAGATCAGAAGCCGGAGCCATAGTGAGGAATGGGAAAACAACCAAGGCAGGGGCTCAAAGGCAGGATCCCTGCCTCCTGGAGCAGGAGCATCCTTCAGTTCTCTGGGTCCTGCTGAAGTTTTCTTTATCATGGGGTTTTACGTAACCCAGAGTCAGGTAGATGTTGACGTACAGTCAGAAAAGCAGCTATTATCATTCTGGTGTGGAGTCTGGGGTAGGGATGCCAAATCCAGAGATGGCAGGTGCTGAGGATTTCATATGGTGACGACAGCGGCTCTGCTGGCTGCCACTCAGCTGGGGCATCCACAGGTCTTTCTGCTTTTCATTGTCATAGTCTGAAAATAGCTCTGGGATAACATGTTCCCAATGCAAAGTGATGTGTGGGGCTGAGTACTGTGAGCCAGTGTTGAGAGCTGTGCGGAAACCAGTGTAGGAGCAGACCAAACCGCCTATTCTGACTCCATTCCCAGAGTCTAATATTAGCTCACCTGTGGGTATGACAGACCTCCTGGCAGGCAGCCACAAGGGTGTTTTTTGGGTTGTTTTTTTTCCTCCTCTCCCAGCTCATACAGTTCCCTTATGTCAGTGACAGCCCAATTATCCGAGCTTTTCCCATCTTCTCTGCTCCCATTGACTTGGCTTGTGCTGGAGCGTTCCTGGGGAAAGATCAGTGTGTTTTAGCAGATGGACAACAGCTGAAGAGCAAATTGTTTTAATCAATCTCCCCTTTTTGGGGGGACACCGAGTACTTACTGAAGTGGTAAAACAGCATCTGTAATTTCACAAGGCAGCAGGCTTGTCTCTAAGGAGCTTTTTCTGGATGCCGTGGATATGGGCAATTAACTTGCAACACTAACTTGGCCTTTCCCCAAGGGCATTTGTACTTGCTGTATGTTCCAGAATATGCAGGGGATCCACAGATTGTAGAAGTCAGTGGTCGAAAAAGGACCAACTTCTCCAGTCCTTCTGGGGCATCGTGCTCCTGGACGAGATGCCAGAGAATCAGGTTGTTGAGAGGTGATGGCGATGGTGGGTCCCATCAGACAGCTAGCACAGTGACTATTTGAATGTAGAAGGAGTGGCAAAAGTTGTATTCAGTGGAGCAATAAACATGGCCAGCTTCCTGTACCAGCTGGCTGTTTCCAGGAGTGATTCCCTGTTCTTCTGAGCAGGGGTCCACTATGGCCCTTGTTTGGTGTAGGCTCAGACATGAGCCGAAGTGAGTTGAGAAAGCACTCTTGAGATCAGAGTGCTTTCAGTGGTTATGATCAGAATTTGGTTCCCTTAATAGGGGATTAAAACCTGGCTTAGTTTTTGTATTCTTAAACGTTGCTAATGGAAGTATTCCCTTTAGTTGATCCTGCTAGGTTGGTAGACTGTCGTGTAGTAGGTGAATTTATCTTTTTGACTTTGTGGGTATGTGGGGGTCCATGCGGAAAAAAACCTACTGGTTGGCAGCAGAGGGATGAAGGCAGGCAGCTGGGAGGACAGGAAGCCCAATACACCACAGTTGCTTTAGCAGCCCTTTCCACAAGGGACATTATTACACTGCTAAGAGGCAGCCTGCGAATCTGCTCCCAGCCTGAAAAGTAGTCCAGGCTTACCTCCTCTTGGAAGTGATGTGTAATGAAGTAATTATGTGGCAGATTAAGGTATGTCAAGACCCATGGAGAAGGAAAAATGT
Organism: Jacana jacana; assembly: GCA_013400555.1. Taxonomy (NCBI): domain Eukaryota; kingdom Metazoa; phylum Chordata; class Aves; order Charadriiformes; family Jacanidae; genus Jacana; species Jacana jacana. The sequence continues at coordinate 250,421 of VZTM01030783.1, read as the reverse complement.
GATTCCTTTCTTTTGGCTTGACCACAGGCTGGCAGATGGCCAGCAAACACAGTGTACCTCCAAGATTGGGCAGTGCTACAGTTGTCACCAGTACCTTGTACCCCCATGCTTTTGGCTGCCTAAGGCACCCCAGGCAGGTCCTACCTGGAGGCCCTGGGACAAAATGGTGTCTTGAAGCAATCACAATGCTTTTGGGACATGTGCAGACACCCACTGCTCCTGGCTGCATTAGTGGAGTTCCAGCATCATGGTCGGTATTACCATGTGGACTAATTCTTGTGGATCCTGATGGGGATGAAATAATTTTGTTGGCTTACTTGCCTTTTCTCCCATCCCTTCTTATTGCTATTCTACTTGTGGGAAGGTTTCTCAGGTCAGGAAACTAAGGCTTAAAGACTTTTACTGGTCATATCCCAACTGGACTACTCCTACTCCATTCCCATAGCTGAATGCTTAAGCCTTGGTTTCTGTAGGTCTGCATGTATGGCTAGAAGGGGGAGCTAAAACCTATGGAAAGCTGTTTGCAAATCAGTGGCAATATGACTTAGGAAGCACCAATGGCTTTTCCTTGCATGAAAGCAATGGCATGCAAGGGAAATTGTTAATTAGCACTGCACACCTTTCTATTGCTCATGATTTGGGTTGTTCTGAGAGGCAATAGGAACTGTCTGTGGGTGTGTGGGTGGATAACAGATACTTAAGAGATGTTATAATTTGCATTTCTGCTTTTGCTTGGCAAAGACCGTCATAGATCTGCTCTATTTGTCACTCGCTCCTGTAACAGTTAAGCAAGGCTATTTGTGCTGCACTGGGCTTTGTAGAACAAGAAAGAGAATTTCCAAACTTGCCTAAGGAATTGGTCACCTGGTAACAACCATGAGGAGACACAACTTGGATGATGTTTGCTCATTTACAGGCATAAAAAATGATAACTATTTGGCCTCCTGTAGCTCTGCAGTATCAAAGGTATTAGCTGCAGGTCATGCTGGATCATGTGTGTTGGAGAGGGGGAACAACTTTGACAGTGTGGACATCTTTTGTATGCCCCTACATGGCCCCAGTGCTGAGGAAGATGCTTTGCACCCTTTCTTTTGCTCTGCACTCTCCTTAGCCTAGGATCTGCCTTCATCTCCTCCTGCCACAAATGCCTGGAGGCAGTGTGATGGAGAAGCACCCCTTTGAACACAGCCCATCTATAATGGCCATCATTCAGCCCTTGTGGTGCTGCCATGGCATGCTGCAGCAAAAAAAAAAAAGACACGTGAGTTCCTCTCTTCTGTCTTCTATGTTTATAGAAAAAATCAAGACTGAAAGGAGCTTGTGAGAACGCCCCAAAAATGCTCCCTGTGGGCTGGGTGTCTGGCCTCACTGTCACTGAGGACTGCGGCTCACTGGGGCTTTGAACCCCTACGGAAGAGATGTCAACAAATGGAGGCTCACGGTGGGGAGAAAAAAAGACTTTTCTACCTGACGCCCACCCCTTTCGACTTTATTTGTAGGCATGGTTGGTTTGTGTATGTGCACGTAAACAGTCATCAGGGTGTGCTTCTGCAGCACCCAGAGGAAAGGGAAAAGCAGCGGAGGGGGGTGAAATGCAGCCCTCCACCCGAGCTCCGTGTTGGGTTGCTACTGCTAAAATACGACTAATGCTAAAAATAATTCTGGTGTTGCTATAGAAACTTGCACTGTTGCTATGTGTGAACCTGAAGAGGATTGTATCCTCCTCGGTACCTTGTTTTTCTCTTCCCCTCAGCCATGCTTAGCCCCAAGCAGGCTGAGCATAAGCACACTAGACCTCACCTGCTCCTTGCTGTGTATGGCTCTTTGTGTTTGTGCTAGGGGACGGGAAGGCAGGTCACTATTTAATCTGTTCTACAACTATCTATCTTCTTCTATTTTGCAATGCTTCCTCTGGCAGATTTCAAGTCCATGGCTACCTTGTTGTTTGGCTTCCTTCTGCTCCTGTCTTAGGTCTGGCGAGGCTTTAGGTACCGCATGCAGGGAGTGACAGGAATGGGTCCCCTTCTCACTCCTCCAGTGCCTTGCTTGAACCTCCTTAATGCGCTGCCAGGTTTTCCTTGCTTTCCATCTGTAGTGGAGGAAGAGAATCTTTTGTAAACTTCCTTCAGGTCCAGAGATTAAATTGACTTTGGGGCACTGTTAAAAGTTAACAAATACAAATCTGCCATCTCCATCTTCCTGTCCCTCCCAACTCTGGTAGCTAATTTGCAGGAAGCTGAAGTCTTCCAAGCTTTTTACAAGAAACCAACCAAGGGATCAGTTTACATTTTTTAAGCGGAAATGACAAATGGTGGAAACTTCAATTTGAAAAAGAAGCTGTGATTAACCCAGGTACTGAAGGATCATAGCACCTGAAGGCCAGGCTGGCTCCTGTACGAATTACCCACTGAGGCAGGGTGAATTATTCCCCTTGGTCCTGCCAGGGCTTTTTTGTAGCTTCATTGATCACCACGGCTGTGTATGTAGGAAAGAGCGATGACCCTTTGCCTCCACTCCAGATTTACAGCCTCTTTTCAAATGTGAGGTGGAGGGGAGCATGTGCTAGTCCTTGTGGTCAAATTCACCGTCAGGATGATATCTCGGACTAGTAATCTGGGAATGATGCAGAGGAAGAGGAACACTGAGAGAGAGGAATTTTTGTTTCTTCCTCAAGTGCTTTGAAAATCCATCTCCAGTCTCTTGCTTTGAAAGCCTTTCTTACCCTGTGATTTTTTAAATGGATTTTAGGATTTCTTACCTCAGACCTGAAGTACCCAAAGATGATTCACAGCAGCAGATGGTTACTGAGGTTGGCAGGGACCTCTGGAGCCCATTGAGTCCCACCTCTGCTCAAAGGTGGGTCAGCTAGAGCTGCGCTTGTGGGACAAAAGCTGTACCTGCCCCAAGGAACAGGAGCAAGTGTGGTGAAAAATTTGATTCATGCTGCTGGAATAACTTTTTGGACACGGGCATGGTTAATCAGGCCTTTAGATATCTACCAAGAGTAGTTGTGACCAGGGGATGGATGTATCTTCAAATGCAAGGTTTCTTAAACCGCTGGGCACAGTGTTACATCTTCTATTTAACAGCACTGCACTGGATTAGACAAAGTGCACCTTCCTTTGGTTTTGTAAATATATATCCAAGCCTTTCCATTCTCTGAAAATGTATTGGTCTTTGTGATGTGAAAGAGAGCTCACTGGGACTGGGGCTGGCAACTGGAGCACTGACTGGGTGATGGAGGGGACAGAGCTTCCTCCAGCTGCGGTCAAAGCAAGGACCCTGCTCTGAAAGCACTTGTGACTTGTTTACAGCCTGTTTCTCTATAAACGAGGCTTTTGAGGCTGGTCCACGTGGTGTCATACTGGGAAAACCATTTCGGCTATTGCCCTTCCAGTGCCAGAGAGATGAAAAGGTCCTGCTCATTGCCAGGCTGGGGAGGGCTGTTTTCTCTGAATTCTTTTTCTGCAGAACAGCTCCTCTACAATATCCAGACTTGTGAGGGTGCCACAGAAGGGTTAAGAATAGAAAGAGAGATGAGGAAAGCTTCTGGGAACTTTCCTTCCCACCAAGACACAGGAATGTGTGTTAATTTTCTGCCCCTTTGGCAAACATGGGCAACATGACTCTCCCCACCTACACGTGCTTGCCAGCTGGTTGTCTTTGTCTTTCAGCATCAAGCTGGTTGAACCTGCTGCACAGCCACTCCACTAAATCCTTCTCCTGGCTTGGTGCCACCTTATCCCCCTGCCTTTCAGTAAGGGGAGAGGGTAATTCCATCCGCAGGGAAAGACCCTGTGAACTTGATGTTGCAGAACAAAAGGCTGCATGGTGAGGAGCAGGTTGTGCCCTGTCCTATCTCTGCCTTAAATGGGTTGTACACAGCACTGTTTTGTTTAAAAATTGGCAACTCGGCGTTGTCGCAATCAGAGGAGCTTTGCTCTTGAACCATCAAGTAGTTTGGTTAAATATCAAACTGTGATTCATCTTGTCCAAACATCATTGAAACTGGATGGAGACTCATTTAGAATGTGGCTTGATGAATGAGATTCCAAAGATCTAACATGCTTTGTGGTTTTTAATGTGACTATTGGACTCAATCTTATTTCTTTTGAAGTTAGTGAAAGTAGGATCCAGCCCTTTTGCCATGCTTAGGGCAAGCAGATTTGGATAAAGCAAGAAGGCAAGAACCAGCCCAGACCAATGAATAATCTTTGACCCTTGAGAACTCCAATTCCAAATAAAAAAAACAACTAGGTTGGCTTTCCTGTATGTAATTTCCATTTTTCATAACTATCTGTAATTTCTGATGTCGAGCTCTTGACAGACAATGTCCTGTGGGAATCCCAATGTGACTGGGAGTAGGAGCTAAATTGCAAGGAATTTGTTTGCAAGATTTATCGCCGGTGGTATGGATGCCAAGGATTTTGTTGCAGTACAGTAGTATCTAACATTTATGTGCCTAGCATTTTAAGCATGCATAGTAATTAATACACAAACATAATTAGGGTAGGGACTGAGCAGCAGAGCATCAATCTGAACTCTGTTCCTTGACTGAAGTTATGATACCCAGGTTCTGACTTAATCTTTTGAGTATGTAACTGTGACATTTTCACCTGGATGGAGTATTGGGAACTGGAGTTGTAACTTGAACTCTGGTACGGAGTTGGATTTCCTTCAAAGGACTTTGGATCATTGGACAGTCTGAATGTCCTAAATGTAAGACGGAAAACTCCATGAGAACCAGTTCTCTCGTTGTATCCCAGTGTTTGGTGTCGTCATCCCATGTAAGTATAAATAAGCCCTTCTAGAAGGCTTGAGTCCAGTTCATTTCCAAAAGTGGCCTCAGGCCAGCATTTCTGTTGGGACAACTTCTGCTGTATTTCTTGAAAAACATCTTTCCCAGCTTTAGTACTTACCAGATACCAGTTTCACCGATCAGTAATCCTGGACTCCTCAAATCTCTTGGCCTGCATTACAAAGCAGGTAATTAGTTTCGCAAGGAGGACATTACTAATGTGTCATTCCAGCGCAGTGTTTCAAAGAGAGGTAGGAGCGTTTTGATCTGAAGGAACGAAGCTGGCTTCTGTACAGAACTTCATGCACTCTCTGTATTTTATGTAGGTAACAGATACGTACAGTCTCTTTGCCTCAATTTTCCACTCGGAGTTTGGATGTACTGACACATTGCTTCTATCATACTTCATCAGTCTTTTTTAATTAGCTGGTAAGATCATCAGGGTAAGAACATTTAGCACATAAGAGAGCTCCAGTACATTTAATTAATAATAACAAACACAGTTTCCCTATGTTATTTTTTTTTTCATCCTCTTACAAAGTGCTATTGGCTGCTTCAGCAAGATGCCCTACGCATTGCCCCAGGGACGGGGGTCCCAAATGGGCTTAGCCCCCACAGCCTGTGTTGCAGGCTTCAGGTAGACTCTCCAGCAGCACAGTGCTTGTGTGGGCCAAAATAACTTCTCTGTGGGTATTGCCTTCTCACTTCTCCACAAAATCACTTTGTCCTGTGGTGGTCCCAGATTTTACATGCTGTAATCTTGCCTGTATCCTGCTGTATGGAGACAGAGAGGTGCTCTTGCCGTAGGCAGCTCCATGTAATAGTTGCAAGTCAAGACTGGGATATCTCAGTCAGGTCTCTTGGGTCTCCTGGCTTTGGGTGTTGTGTTTTGCTTGGGTTCCCCTGTTTCGCTGTGTATCAGTTATCACACAGAGGAAGGGGGCTCACGGATGCTCAGCTTCTCTTGCAGAATGCTTTAAGATCAGTAGAGGAAAGCTGTCACATCTTAGGAAGTAGTTGATTGAAGTGGTAATTCTTGGTGTTTAAACAGGATCTGATGACAGATGGGATTAAATGCAAAGCAGCTTGTTACGGGGTTTTAATAACTGTGACAGACCTGGGGAAAGTGGTGTGGGGTGTGCAAGCGACTCAGCGAAGGCAGAAGCAGATGATGCTGGGTGACAGCTGATAGCATTGCCCAGGAAGGAGATAAGATTATTTGCAAGAAATTGTGTGAGTGGCTTGGGGTAAAAGGAAGAGGAAAAAACAGTAACAACCAACTTGACATACCCACTGTTCTGTCATCTAATAGAGCCACTCCTGACAGCAAATGTCAGTGTCAGACAATGTGGCCACTAAATACGGGGGGGGAGATGTCAGTGTTATTGTCAGGCTGTGAACTAAGGGAACAAGAGACTCTCCTTCCTGTTAGACTTGGGGATTTTCAGAATTTGGAGGCTGAAAACCAATGAGGCTGTCTCCTCCATCTGCCTTCCCTGGTCCTCACTCTTTCTTGTGGCATCTCCCAGAAGGTGAGGAGGGGATGTACCCTCAGAGCTGAAAACACTTGGCTTCATGCTTTGTGGAGAGTAGTGGTGGGGCCATGCACTCGCAAAGACACTGCAACAGGGTACAGAGATGTGTTGGGGATGCACCTGCCTGGTTTTGCTGAGGAAGAGCCTCACGGGGGTGGAGGTCTTGGCTGGCTTGCTTGGAGGGATCCCCTCTCAGCTCCACAACTTCTGCTGTCAGAGAGGGAGGAATCACAGCAACTCACATGGCACTAGGATCCCTGTGTGTCTGGAGTAGTCACACCTGAGTGATAAATGCACATTAAAAAAGGCCCATACACAAAGCTTCGAGATGTGTGAGGGAGAAAGATCTGCCTGCCCATGGTGGGATAGAGGAGTCAGGTGGGATAGAGGAGTCAGGTGGGATAGAGGAGTCAGGTGGGATAGAGGAGTCAGGTGGGATAGAGGAGTCAGGTGGGATAGGGTTGTGTTGGAGAAGAAAGGACTGGTAGTTTTGAAAGGTAGAACTGGTAAAGAAATGGCTCAGGTGGTTGCAGAGCTCCTTTCTCTACCCCTCTGCCTGACCTCACTGTTGACAGTAGCACTCTGATAAGGCTACAGAAAGGCACCGTTGTCTCACTAAATCTCATGCTGATGAGCTAAATATCATCAGGAGCCCGTGTTTGGACTCTGGAAGAACTTGATGTAAGCTTCCACTGTGCTTGTAAATAACACAGTTTTAGATCTATCACGACACTTGTGACTTTAAGGAGCTGGGCCTTGCAATAATCAACAGAACAGCAGGACCATCATAGAACATGACTCTGTGACTGGGTATGTTTTGGGCTTTTTCAGCCTGGTGGCTGTGCTGCCCCAGTCCTGAAACAGGCCTACGATTCGAGCCAGGGCTACATCAGTTAGCTTGCAGGGAGCTCACCAGGTTGCTCCTGTGATACAGAGTAGAAGACAGCTGCCTCTGCTTTTAATGTGAAATTGAGTCTCACCTAAGCAACAGATCCCATTTTGTAGAGTGCATCCTTTATCTAGGAACATCCAAGATGAAGCCTGTGGTTCCCATGAGCTACTCTTGTGTGCCAAGAGAAGAGGCAGCTCTTCAGCTGAGGTCCCAGATGCATTCTGCCTCTTCGGAAAATAGGATTTAGTTAAAATGTTGATCTGGAGGTACCCAATTTTAGCAACTCTGGAGTCCCGAGTGCCGGGGAGCTTCAATGACACACAGCAGGAAGTGAATTGTCTCTAAGCCTTAAAGGCTGCTGGGATACGTCCTTATATATAGCCTCTGTATGTTTATGTATATAACTTTAAAATATGCATATGTGGATATATATATCCTTTTAGGTCATTTGAGTCTATAGCATTTCCTAAAAAGAAGTTGTACAGCCTTCAGTTCAGCCTACTGTAAAAGAGCAGATGATCTTCTGACATCAGGGTCATTATCTTCCCTAGCCAGCTTGCTTGCGTCTTCTCTATTTCTTGCACGGGGAGTTTTTTTTTTCCTTCTCGTGCTATATTCTGCTGAAGACAGCTACATGGAACTGGAGTCTTGGTTGATCTTTTTGCTCATTTCCACCCACAGAAGTCCGTCCTTTTTAACATCCTAAATACCTTGGTAACAAGATCCATGGGTCTTGATTTGAAATGAATTGTTAAAAGATAATTTTTTTCCACCCTCCCCTTTCCCAGATCTGAACACCATCACAGAGGTAAAGCCATGCACCTTCACCCAGAAGACCGAGAGGGTTTCAGAACACATGTTTCCTTTGGTCTCTTTCCCAACTGGGAGTTGAAACATGATTTTTCTTCCCCTCAGACAAAATCTGGTAATTCAAAGCATGGGAGTTCTCACTCAAATCACAGTGAAGCCAACAAAGCCTGGGATTAACTTCAAGGGGTGTTAGCCCAGACCTCTGGCCTGCAGCTGTGCAAAGTTTTATCCCACTAAGAGCTCTGGGCATCTGACAGGGCTACCTGAGAGCAACTCTTTCTGCTCAGCTGCATCAGGGGTAGCTGCACTTGCTGCTCGGTCTCAAATGCCACCTATCATCCCAGGACCTTCCTCCCAACAGGCAGGTCTTTACACCCTGCAGCGGCATGGCAGCCAGAGTGGTGGCCAGCACAACCTTAGTCCTTTTCTTTGTGCCATGCTGGAGCTCATCACCACTCGCTGGTCTCCACAGCAATGCTTTCTGAAGTCCTGGCAGGGGATTAGGGATAAATATGCACAGAAATGGGTTTCTTTTAATGGATTAAGATCTCTATTACTAGAAAGCAAGTAAAAATAACGGAGTCTGCAGTCTGCTCTCTGAATTTAGGTCTGGATTTCTAGATGTTCAACTAAGTCTAAAAGATATATCAGCTTTGCATGGGTGTGTAATTCTGGCAGATGCATGTGCGTGTTAAATGCAAGTTGTTTGTATTCATGACCCTTGGTGTTTTCATTGCTGTTAGTTTGCTTTTGACAGAGAATACTCTTCCTTCTATGTGAACAGTGCTTCAAGGTGATCTGAAGCGGGTTTCTTGATCATAGCTTCTTGTTTGATGATTTCCAAGCCAAACCTGGCTTGAAGACATTGAAAGTTGCAGGGTGGAATCAAATATGGAGCAGGCTGGAGTGTAGTGATGAGAGAAAGATCATCTGTGGAAGTTAAGAGGTAAAAGTTAGGAGGGGAAAAAGGAAAGTAAAACTATCTCCTGAGATACATTCCACAAATGAGGATTTTATGTTTTGTAAAACTATGCTGTGCTACCGTCCTCAAAGCTGCACAGAGGTATCTGAGGTCAGATTTTGCCCCAAGAACAGCATTGCAGTTGTGGTAGCTATAGTACCTCTTCAAGAACTGATGCTTAAGGTTATCAGCTAATTCCATGGGGGTACCATCAGCTAATTACACGGGGTGGGGGTAGCTGCTGTCTCCCCTGAGATGGGATGAGGACACTGTACAGTTAAGTATGTGGCAAAGCTGGATTGATTGGTACATTCTGCTGAGGCACCTGGGGAAGAAATTTGGTTCCTGCTAAGGAGCTCCTGCTCCCTTTTCCCTTTTCTCAAGTGGTTCCACCCCAAGCACTGTTTGCTGTCCAGTATGGCTGGCATGGGGCTGTGCTGCCTCACCTATACCCACGTGCTTTGTACTAGTAAATGGGCTCCACACAGGAGAGTGAGCGATGCTGGATGAACCCGAGTACAAAATCCACCATCAACCCCAGGCATGATGGTCACTGAGGAGCAGGAGCATAAGATAAATGTCTCTGATACATTTTGCTTATGGGTAGTTAAGTGAAAAAGAAATTTGTTTTTTAAAGGCATTTATGAAAGAGACGTTAAGGTAGAAAAGTGTTCCCATGTGGGTATTTGTGTGAGAGACAGCAGCAGCTGGGGAGCAACAATTACTTAGAGTAATAAAGAGCCTGGAGGAAACTGCTCATGGAAGATGTGGCAACTATTAAGAAAATTACTATAAAAAATGACTGCTTTGTTACTTAATAGTTCCTTTCCTTTGTTCTGGTCTGAGACGTTGCATGTGCTTAATAAGCTAACAAAAATTTTCAGATGGATTTTATACCACCTTATGTGTCCACAACTACTCGGTCCCAATCACAGATTCTCTAATCTATGGGATGATCAAGGATGCAGAAAAAATACGACTGGATGATGTCAGTACTTCATAGGCTGTTTAATCAGAACAGGCAAGGAGAGCATCCTGACCTGGTGCTCTCCCTCCTTGCCATCACAGCAGTCCAAAAAAGGTGTCAGTGGGATTCATGCTCTCATCTGTCAGCAGAGCATGCCTTGCTAATTAAGAAGTCGTGTTTCCAGGGTGTCATTAGTGTTGATGGGAAGTATTGATGCTGCTCTTGGAAAAGGACATGAGCAAGGCAGAGCTGGTCTGGCACGTGGCCCCTAAGAAAGAGAGGAAGTCAAACCACCTGATATTTTTAAAGTGGAAAGGGATTAAATCAATGGGGAAAAGAGTACTTGTTCCTAGTTCAGAAGAGTGTGTTCCGGACAGTAGAGAGGAAAGCCCATTTTCTAAAGAGGAGTGTGGCTGGTAGACATAATTGATTATGGCCACTTGGAGGTGAAACCTAAGATAACTGTACTAAAAAAAAGTAACGATGATGTCAAGGTTTTTTTTAGTCACAATATTTTTTTTCCTTATCTGATCCCCACCTGCAGCTGGGAGTTTGCTTCTTTTTGTTGTGTTGAAAGATCTAGTTTGCCTGAGATCTTGCAGTAATGCTTGCAGTGAGGTTTCCTTCCAGATTGTTGTCATTAGTTCTCAGATACAGCTGGATTTGGGTGAAAATTTTTACTTTTTACCGCAGGCATTCCCAGTGACCAACATAGGGCATTGCTTGAAACTTCTAGGGACAAAACAAAGCAAACTAGATTTCCACCAGTCAACATGATAACTAACCTTGCCATAATGCAGGCCTTCAAGAGTGTGTGTGTGTGTCGAAGACCATCTATGCCTCACAGGGAGGACAGAAACATCCAAATGCTAAGATGAGGTTGAAAAAGGATGAAGCAGAGCATGTTTGTTAGATTTAATTTGAGACCAGCCCAAAGGATACCCATGAGAGATGTAGGGGAAGGAAACATCAAAACACAGCTTTCCAGCAGTGTAGATTCTTTTTATTTTGTAGATAATGGTTAAGCAAACATTTTAATTTTTATGGTACATCAGACTTGTTCTTTGTGCCCACAGCCATAACTTAAATGCCATGTCCTTGCCCAAAGGAGCCTTGTATTGAACCGAGTCCCTTTTATTTTAGAGAGACGTATGTCTGGTGACAAACAAATTGCACTTAATTGCTTGAGTGAGTGACAAGAAAAAACTATTGTACCCAACATGAAACTGGGCAAACCCGTTGCATTGTCAGGTTCTGAGATTTTTCTGTCTTTGCAGATGCTGCCCACAGGGAAGTTCTCCAGAGCACAGTTGGGCATCTCCTGAGAAGTATTAACATCAAGTTTTGGTGTGGGATTTTAATCCCCACCATCTCTGAAGCCTGTGCATAAAGAGCTCTACATAACTTCTTAAAAGGACCCAGCGTCTTGCCAATAAGTGGAGTGAAGCTCTGGTTGCCATGTCCTTTAGTGATAGCAGCCATCTGTAGCAGAGGAGAGGGGAGAGATGTCAGGAGGACTGGGGCAGGCAGGACTGAGGAGGAGGCTGGAGCAGTGGTGATGTTTCAGTAGGTTGGCAGGGAGAGACTCTTCCAGGTGTGGGGAGGATGCAAGGGTGGGTAAGAAGCTGAGCCCAAGAGCAGCAGAGAGGTGCTGTTTTTCCTTCCCGAATGGATACCATGCATATCAATTCTGTTGGCTTCCTGTGAGATATGTGGTATGTTTTCAATATTATAAAGGGCAATAGCACACATTTTTTTTCAAATACATTTCTCAATACTGGGAATGTCATCCTCATTGGGTGTTTGTCTGTGTTAAGTTTCGATGGCCTCCTTATTCCTGCATCACCTTGGTGTGTTGGGAAGTGTCCCTGCAGCAGCGTTTGTGCAGTGCAGGACCCCAAGCTCTTGACCTCCTCTTGGAGATTTGGGGGATAGGTGGTTGTGTACAGCTGCAAATCAATGTTTGTACAAGGACAGCAATAAATTTCAGACTCTCAAGTCATTAAATTATGCAGTTTGGTCTGGGATTCTGTCCTGATCTCAACAACTGTTAATAGTTAAGAATCTGTCATGGCCTTCTAAACTAGTTAATAAATAACTCTGGAAAGAAAAGGTTTATTTTCTAAATTATGGGTTAGTTTGCTTTATTTTTAATGATGTTCTTCACGTGTGCCTTAAAATTTCTTGAGTAAGTCAATGCCACTAATGACAGGCTAGTGGCACTGAAATCACTTGCACTCTTTTTTTCTGTGTTAAACCAAGGCAGCTTTGTTTTTGTTACTTGCCTCCTATGAAATATGGCATAGGATTAAGTATGCTATCATAATTAAAGATTGAAAAGGCCTATGGAACTTGGTCACAGAGCCTGTCCTCTTGCAAAATCAGATGACAAATTCCAGGTGATGTCATCTCAGGTATGAGATTCTTCTAGCCCAAAGAGGTTGGCTTATGTTCCTAATAGAATTCCTGAGAGCTACTGCCCATGAATCTGGGATTCTGCAATGGATTTTGTTTCTCCATATGTTGAAACAGCCCTAGCAAAGAATGTTTGGTCTCCCATCCCCCTGGACTATTTGGTGAATGCTTCTTTCATCTGAGATCACAGACAGGCAAGCATCAGCTCACGAGGTGTCATGTACCAGCTACTGAATATAGAGCTGTAAGAAGCAGGAAACACAGACTCTGCTTCTTTAATTAGTTCATGCATCTGCTTTGTTAGCTGATCAGAAGTCCAAGAGCATAAGGAGTATTTGGCCCAGGACACTGATAGCCATGCAATGAGATCATCAACAGCTCTTTCCAAGAGTGAAGGTTAAGGAGTCCTCCTCCTAGGTCCCAAAATAGATTTCCTGTTGAAACCCCAGATAGTTACCCTATTTCAGTATCACATAGCCAATTCTTGCTATTATGTGAAGAGTTGTGAGCCTTAGTGGAGTTTATGCCCTGATGCACATCACTTCAAATAGATCGTCACCTGTGGCTGAAGTGAAGCGATCTCTGCTCTCTGCCATCTCACAGCTCTACAGATGTGTCCCTCAAAGTGTTGCTTCTTGGTTCCGATAGATCTCCTAAAGGGCAAAGATGTTCCAGGCATCCAGAAGACAGTTTTGTTTGCTGGTTGATGCAGAGGCTTGAATAGTGTATGGCAAGGGTAAGGTCAAAGATACTTGTATTGGCTTTTAGTCTGCCTTCGAGAAGGTATGTTGGGGATTTTTCAGGACTGGTAGATAGAAACTTCTCTGTCTGTGAACAGGAAAAGCAATGTGAGATTATGCTGTATAGGATTTTTTTAATAGTGAATTGCTGGCTTTTCTCTAGAGGGAAGACTAAAACTCTGCAGCCAGCATGGGTGTTTTTGTAAGCAAGTATGGCCATAAAGAAAACATTGGAGATATTGGGTACACACTTTTGCCAAATATGAGGTGTCTTTTTTTNTTTTAGCTCGTGCATCCGTCTTTTGAATTGTCTAACTACTGTGCCTTTAGCAAGTCTGAAAAGCAGCTCTGGCTCTGCAAGACGATTGAGGCATATGGATAGAAGCACTGAACTTCTTCTCCTCACCACGTTGCTCTTGTCTGGCACCAGCCCTGCTGAGAGCAGTGCTGATTTTACTCCCCCTAGCACAAACAGGCCCGATCATCTGAGGAATGGCCAATGTTCACAACTGTCCTGCTCGGTGTTGGACTTCCCAGGCTTGGATGGGTTGAACTGGCTGAGGAGGTGGTATTTCTGAATTCCATGAAAAATGGGATGCTTTAGGGGAAACCTATTTGTTGCAGGAATGGTGTCTTCACATGAATTAATATTTGTAGCCTGAAAATGTGCAGTAATTATGTATATAAAGTTAACTGTTATCCAACTTCAGCCTCATGCAGGTGAGGCTAACACTGTTTTCTGGAAAATATCTGACTCCCTAGAAATGGCAACTTCTGCTGCATGCTACCCATATTAATCGGTCTCTAAGTTAGTTACATCCATGTTTAGTGTTCAGAATGAGAGCAGCCAGCCTGCTCAGTTCAGTATTTGATTAAGAAACAGGATCATTACAGGTGTTTAGTTCTCAGTGCAACGAAATCAAAATCTGGCGCGATTGCTGATCTTGTCATAACCCTAACAGCATGCACAGACTTAGGTTTAACAACAGGACCCGTTCTAAGCTCACCTGCAAAAGGCACTAGAGCTCTGGAAGCATGTGCCACGAACACAGACCCACTTAGGCGAGGCAATACCTCCTCCACTTTTTACCTATCTTCTGAACTGCAGTGGTGGGTACAGACCTTACACGATAAGAGCCCTTTCTAGGCCTAATGAGAAGGCAAGAACTTTGCCTCGCCCTCAGCTTTCCCACTGAACTTTGTAGCATGTAGCAGCAAATCTTCTTCTGAACCCCTGGTTCTGCAGCTGAGAGTTGGTCAGAAAAGCAGGATGGAGGAAGCTGGTGCCTGCTCCCAGGTGTGTGAGTAGGATCTGTGTGGGTGCCTTGGGTTGAGAAGAACAAGCGCTGGTGGCTGTGGGTTATGTCCACATCCTGCCCATGGAAGGATATACTTAGGGCTCCTTTTTCCAAGCATGTCCTTTCTGTCTTTAGGTTTTGGATTGGAAATGTTGTTTTCTTGAGCTGCACAGGGACTGTAATACTGCTGCTCTGGTTAGGGATTTTTATTTCAAGGGCTGGTGATGCCAGGTTGGGACAGCCCGGGCACAGCATCTCTCTGGCACTGGGAGCATTTTCTTTAGTCCCTGATCAAATCATGCTTAGCCACCACAAGCTGCCCTGCAGATCGTATTTAAAGCAATAGATTTATATCATAGTCTGTTTGCTGGAAGCACCGTATTGTTCCTAGTCCTGTGCCAAGGCTTACTTGACTGCACCTGCACTGTCAATTGGAGTAGAAGCTGCTTTTCTGCAAGCTAGACCAGTTTTCTTTCTCAGATTCACAGGACTCCTGGGGCAATTTTGTTGAAGCTAGTGGAGAGGGGGGGTATAGACATGTTTTGGCAGGGCACGAGGGTGGGAACAAGCAGCAAGGGCTGCAGGCATCTGGATCTTGCACTGCTGCTGGATGCTCTGTATCCTGTGCCCAGGAGCCCAGACACAGGGGTGAGAACAGAGAGCTAGAGAGGGAAGAAAGGGCTGGATGATGCCACATACCAGTGCTGCTGTTTGTCTCCAGTCCTTGCATACCAGTCACGTTGTTGTCCCCAAAGGGGCACACTGTAGCAAAATTATCCAGGCCTGGTACATGGGCAATACACATGTATGCACACTCCTGTAATTGTCAAGCACGGAGATGCAGGTCTGTACTTTGTATATTGTCCATACAGTACTCAGTCACACAAAGTAAGTATAGCTCAGGAAAAATGGGGAAACCTGTCCCAGGTGAGATATTTTAACTCTCTCTCCAACTTTTCCTTATCCTGGGAGGGGACAAGTGAAGTTGAGGACCCCACCTCGTAATTAAAGGCATCAGGGATGAGGAGCATGTAAGACAATCATTCCTCATTAGTAGCTGTGTGGGTTAAATGCCGTCTTAGTTTTCCTTCTCAATGACAAGGTGAGCAAGTGGCAGAAAGTCCTTGGCTGGGAGAGGGAACTGGTTGGTCTGGAGCTTTCTCCTTCCCCATTAGGAGAGCTCTTTGATGTTTGAGTGGTGACTCTCAGATCATTAAAACCAGGCAGTTTTCAGTCTGAAGTGCATGGCAGGCACTAAACAAATAGCAAGATGTTAAGCTTTCTGCGCTTCCCTGAAGTCATGAATAGAAGCTAGAGAACATCTCTCAGAGCCTTAAAATAAGTACATTGTGTGTTGTTTTATTTTTCTGCTTCCTCCTCCCATTCTGTGACTTCATCTGATGGTTTTTGGAGAACAAGTGGACTATTCCTGGAGGCAGTCCTCATCTTAGAAATTGTAAACCTGGCAGCTACCCTAGCCCTCTCTTCTTGGACTCGACCCTATCTGAAATGCTCATGGCACATTGAAGGAGCCGACACATGCTCCCAAAGGGCCTGCTCTTTATTAAGGACAAAAGTGTCCTGTCTTTACACATGGAGCTACGCATGGCTTCTGTTCTCACTGCTCAGTCATGTTTTACCGCATCTCTCTCAACTGGGAGGTGCCAAAAGCCTTCCATCTTTAAAAGGGCATATTTGAAAAATAAAGTCAGGCTAGGATAAATCACAGGGAACAACATTAGCATGTGAATAATACGGATAGGAGAAATTAGGTTGTAGAACTAATGGTTCTGTGGGTGGGATTGCAAAGCCTCCTGCAGCCCAGAGCTCAGTCTATATAAAATGAGAGCTGTGCTCTCTCTTCCTATTTTTTTTATTTTTTATTTAAATTTGAAGTACCTTTTGGTTCACTTCCATCAGCATTTCCTTAATGGGTATCTTTTCTCCACACTAGCCCTTTTAAAGATTAAGAATGTCACAATGGTTGCTAGGGGAGTGACTCATGTCTTGTCCTTGTCCCTTGCTCTGCACCCAGATGCTTATGGACAGAGTACCATCTGTCCACCATCTGTCCACATCTCCCAGGATAAGGAAAATACCACTAACCAAAGCCTTGGGTGATGGCTTGAACACAGGCAGGCTGGTCTCCAAAGGTTCCTCTTGAGCCTTGAAGGAAACTAAGTTAAATAGGGGGTAAATTAGCTGTTTTAGCTGTGCAGAGTGTGTTGAAGCCCTGGTGTTAGGAGGAAGGCTGCTGGCAGGGCTAGGTGGGCTAGCAGCCAGACTGGTTTCCAGTGCCCTAGCCACCTGAGGAGCACGGCCACAAGCTCCCACTGGGAACCCCCCTTGGCCCCTCTCACCCTCTGCAGGTTTCAATGGCTGCTGTCTTGCAGAAGCAGGCTTTGAAGCACTGTGGGCAGCAGTAGCTTCAGGCTGTGCCTGGCTCCGACTTGTGCCACTGGAAATGTAGAGAAAGTGTGTAGCCACAGTGTTGAAGCTGGCCACGTGTGATGGTTTGTGGCATCTATGAATGGCAATGGAAATTGTGGTGCAATTGTTTCAGGGGTATCACTCCGGATCTCACTGCATACTGTGAATTTGTCCTGATTCAAAAAGCCCAAATTGGTTAATGTTGAAAACTACCGTTTATTTTCACATCATCCAAAACTGTGCAGGGTATGATCCACAGAGAGAAGCAGCAGTGTGATGCAAGTGGTTACTTTCCACTCTTGTGCTGCTGCTGGCTTAAACCAGATGTTTCTGCTGACACAGAAAACACCAAAGGGCAGGGTTCTACCTGCATTTTGAGGGGCAAAAGCCACCGCTTCCGTGGGAGGACACAATCTCACTGATCATCCTGCCCTTGCGCCGTCTCCTCCCATGTGTGTAAGTGCGTGAACTGATTAAATAAGTGACCTGGGTTCCAGCTAACCTGGAGGGAAAGGTAGGCAATATTAAAGGAACAATGAATTTACGTCACCGGCGCTGCTGGGTTAGACCGACTGAGGGCCCACAAGACCTTGGGGCAGTGGCTCACAGGAGTGTTAGCTGAGCGATGCACGTGCCCAGAGGCTCTGTAATAAAAGGGGGTTGTGGTGTTCTCCTTCTTTGTGGTGTGTTTTTCTTTTTTTTTAATTATTATTTTATTTTTTAAAGTGTCCTAATTAACTGAATGGCTGATGGAATGGTAGGGCAAGCACATAGTGCAAAAACTCAAAGCTGGACAGATTTTTGGCATGGACCTGATGAAAAGGCTTCTTCTTGTATCCTGGTGTCTCGTTAGCATAATTAACTCTGCTCTGAGTCAACTGAAACATCAGCAGGTTGACCATTTTCAAAGCAGGAGCAATTTTACCACAGTGAAGTTGGCATCAGTGCAGTGAAACACGGCAGAAGAAAAACCTCTCTTTTCCATGATGGTTCTGAGTTTCTGAACAAAAGCTTTGTTATTGTTGTGGGATGGTTTTTTTTCCATGTTGAACATTTTGACAGAGAATTTGCCTCATTTTCATTCATTTTTTGGCAGGGGAAAAGTCAGCGCTTTCTCAGTGAGAACTCAGTGAAGCAAAGCAGCAGGGTTGGGTAAAGGATTGTGGGTAACTCCAGCATCATTGTTGAAAATAAAATATCCCCAAAGCATGTGGTGAGCAAGTGCCTCCTTGGTTTAGTGCTGTAACAAATTATCTATGTAAGTCTGAGTTATTCCTGAGATTTTATTTCACTTCAGTCAGTTTAATTCCACACTGACTCTGGGCACACACTCTGCTGAGGACCTTGCTTGAGCAAGGAGATAAGGTCAGGACAGGCTTTGCTCTTGCGGGTCTCAGTAGTGTCATTCCAGTAAGACCTGGCTAAAGGTTTGGGCTTGTGGATCCAGCCTCACATGAGCGGATATTGGGGGTGTGGTGGATTTTGGGGATGAAGGATCGGCAGTTTAAATATGGTACTGCAAGTCTGCAAGGCTTTGCTCCTTTGCATGATGTTTTCTTACTGCAGCTGGGCTTCAGGGGGCCAGGATCTGGAAGGCTGTTATCTAAGCAGACTGTAGAGGTAAGGGTGCTGCGTTTGGGTCAATCACCCAAGGGAAGTCCAAGTTCCTCTCTCAGTCTTTCCTACCCTTCTGCACATATTCTGTGATCAGTGTCTATAATACTGGGAACAGCTTTTGTCTGGAACTGTTGGACGTCCTGGAAACCTGATGTTAATGAAGGGGTTACTATCCCCCATCTATGGGGAAGTTGGTGGGGTGGATCACTTTGGTAAGGGCCAATCTCCACAGCACAGAAATGACCCTTCAGCAGTTTGGCTGTATCTATCAACTGTCAATGTGTGTGGCAAATGGGTCAATGGAACTTCAGGTGTCTTTGGAAACCATCTCTCAAAGCACGATGCTGGGTAGACGCAAGTTGTCCTTGAATCCTTTCTTCCTGGAGATGTGGGGGGAGAAGGAGGATCTCCTACATAATCAATGGACCATCACCATGACTACTGCTTTGTCCTCATTATCCCAATCAACCCCATGACTGCAATGAGCACGGCACAGCCATAAAACCATAATACTCTTCTGTCTCAAGAGAAGAAACAACATTCTGAAAGCATCTCTGCGTACACTGGAAGTGCCCATGCCAGAGCAGCAGGGAGGGTTTTCTCTCCTGGTTTTTGGCAGGCATGATGGCTGCAGCAGCCACGATACAATAAGCTGATAGTGTGCTCAGGATGAGCATGGCCTAGCACGCTGGGGGAGGGCAAACTCAGGATTATTTACAGGGTAATGTTAGTGCGGTCATATTCTCCTAGGGAAACTCATGACCGCTGTTGGGACATGGACACAACCTCACTGAGGAAGCAAAGAGAAGTCTTTTGTGTCCTTGCGTTGTTCACCCTGGTAGCAATTCAGTTCAGCAGGAGCATTTGTGGTTGAGATGTTCTCTTGATGATTTTCTCTTACCTTCTAATGACCTGCTTCCACTTCAGCAAACCTGTTCGCTCCTCTGCCAAATAGTCCCTTGGATGAAGATTTCTGGTAACTGGAAAAATACCAGAAGTTCCACTTAGATAAAATCAAGATGATTATAGCAGTTTTAAAAGTGAGCAATTGTTCCCTGTGTGAGGCACATGGGGGTTTGCGCTGTGTGGGAGCATTCGGTCATATGTGCTGCCGTGAGTCTTTGCCCATGTGGTGCCCAAACCTGTGCTGTTCAAATTCTGGCTCCAGCAAAGGTGTAAGCAGTTTCCTGCACAGCCCGTTAGTCAGGTTGGTGCACATTCCTGTGACTTACCCTTTTATAGCTCTTGCTTCACCTGCAGTCTACAACCGTGCTTTCCCCAATGGGTCACAAGAACAAATCTTTCCTATTGCTAACTCCCTAGTTAGACTAAAAGATGGAAAAACAATAGGATCTGAGTTGGGACAAGAGGAAGGTAGGGCCTGTTGATAGCTCACCCCAGCCATGCTGACCTACTGGGAATGATGACTGAGGACAGCTGATGAGCTCTGGCAACAGCAGCCACAGGTAAAGGCAGCTGCTGCACCTGAGCAAGTCTGGATGAATGCATGTGGCCACCAGTGTCATGGCCCATCATATGTGGTCTCCATCACTTCCCATGGATGTCTGCCGTGTCCTCCAGGGCTGAGCTTGTTTCTGGCAGGTGCTTCGATGCCACTGGTTGGCCTGAGCTGGCTCCCTGCGCAGGGGTGGAGGGCTGGGGGCAGGAAGGACTGCGCTGCAGCCCCTGCATGCGTGGCCAGGGCTGAACATGCTGGTAGGCATGGTCACCCACAGCACCGACCCATCACACACCTGCACTCCCCATGGATGTGACTCTACAGTGGCATCTCGTTCCTCAGAAAAGAAGAATTTGAGATGCCTGTTCTCTTTCTAGGTGAGGAAAGATGTGTGGGTAAAATGGAAAGGATTTTCTTTGTTCCCTGTGGGGTCTTGAAAAGCATCCTCCATGAAAAAGGGGTCCTTGAGACTGGATTTACAGCAGCCCGAGCAATTATACAGCTCTATCTAACATCTGCAGTTCTCAAGGAATCTCTCGCTTCCTTACCCTTCCATGTTTTCTTTTCTGTTAGTAGGTGTGTGTGCAAGTGTGTGGATTATTTAGTCTTCCTAATTTCGATGGTACTGTCTTTTAAACCAGTGGATCCTTAGGTTGGCCTGAATTCCCATTGACTCCTACTGGCTAAGCAGCATGTCCTGCACAGCATCCCATGGGTTTTTTAAAAAGGTCAGTGTGGTGTCTGGGCCAGTCCCTCATTGCCATAGTATCTACATTTAGCTGATTTTGTCTTTGGAGACCTCTGTAAGTCTGTTTCACATCCAAGGACATTAATGTACAAGAGTTGGGCAAAACTGTAGAGAGGATTAGTGCCAGGGAAGAGCAGGGTTCTGTTATGTCCTGTTCCTATAGCTATGCATGGACTGCCCCATCCTCTTTGAGCTTGTGCCTGGCTGCAGAACGTGCCTGTAGAAGGCTGTGCCCGGCTTTAAGCTCTTGGTACACGGTACGTGGGCTGCGTTTACCCTCCCCAGACTCTGCTGGCAGCTCACCAGCCTGGTGGTGGACTGCTGTGGGGTGCAGTCATTCTCTGCAATGTCTCTGCAATATGAGTAGCCGCTTCCCAGTCCCGTAACGTCTCTCTTACCCATGGGAAGGGAGAGGGAACGCAGAAGCACCTTCTTGCCCTGTGTGACAGTACCAGCACCAAACAACAGGGCTGCAGCGATTGACCTGAGTCCTCGGTGCCACCACGCTGCAAAGGGTAACCAATTCCTCCCCAGTGACAAGCCCTGTCTTTCTATTTTAAGCCTATTTGTGAAAGGAGGGGTGTTTAAATTATTTTTTTTCTTTCTTCTTTTGATGCCAATCTCTATTGTTTGAGGAAACTTTTGCTAGGAAACCAGGACTAGGGAAAAGGAAACTCAAAGACAGAGGAGCCAAACCCTTTGCAGGAATCTGCTCTCTTTTGAAGGTTAAAGCTTGTCATTTTTTGATTTACTGGAAATGATTGGTGTTTCCTTTGTTCTCCTTTGTGGTGGCTGCTCTGATAAGCCCTGAGGGATGCTTTCCTTGGACAGATCTGGAACAATTACAGCAAAAGAAATAATGAAAGTAAGCCCATGTCCTGTTTTTCCTTATTTCATTTCTCGTTAATCAGCAGTTTGCCTTGTTTCAGAGAGAGACTCAGGACTTTGCCTCTCTAATTGCTGGGGACTTTAAATGGCTGCAGACTCAGAAATACCATTCACTACAAACTGCTGTGACGAGAGCGATGCTGAACACGCTATGTGGTCTGACCTTTTGGGTTTTGCAGAGCTGGCTTCTGGGGCTGACACGGAGATGAGGGTCATTTTGGAGCCCTATGTGAAGCTTGCCAGCTGCGCAGAGGCCTTTCCATACGCAGAGCAACCCCAGTTCCTTTCCAGGACTGGGGCAGGGAAGTGCTGCAGCTCCAGGCTGAGCAGGGCTGTGTGTGGCCCAAAAATATGCAGGAAGATGCTGTAAGCCAAAGTTCACTGATAAAACCCCACCATTCTAAGAATAAATATCTTCTTCCAGGCTGGGTGCAGATGGTGAATGGGTGGGGACTTGGCCGGTCCTCTCCTGCTGTGATGTAGAATGCATGTCATGAAGGGGTGCTGCTGTGGGAATCCAGGTCCAATCCTGTTCCTTCCTAACCTGGAGTCTTCTCACACCCCAGGAGAGCTGATTGACAGGGTGCTGTTCCCCTCAATGTGCAACAGCCAACTTTGCTTAGCTGTGCCAGGTGCTTCCCCATCTGGAGAAAGCTGGAGGCTTCACGTTCCCACTCAAGCAGTAGGAGACCTTCCCCGTGACTTCAGTGGGCTGTGACCAGCTCTGTGACATCTCTGTACCTTGGTTTCTCAGTGCAGAAATGCAATAAAACAAACGCTGCCATCTCAGAGTGCTCTGAGGCTTGTTTGTATTTTATCAAGCGCTGAGATGCGTGGGGGAAAAAATGAGCTTGGGGGTGGGTGGGAACAGTGGTTAAGTGACCTGCTTGCCCCTTCCTCTATCACCCCTTCCTACATCTTCATAGTCTGGGCCTGGCTGTGATGAGTTGCTCCATGCTATGCTGACTCCTGCAGTGCAAACACAACCCACTGAGTCTGAGGGAACCCAAGGAGCTGCTCTAGTTACCACCCTTGTGCCTTCTTCCTCTACCAGCCTTTAAGGCCAAGCTGCAGGGTAATGGCAGCACCCACCGAGTTCCTCCAGATGCCCCAGAAACCTTCCCTGTATTTCTTTTTTCAGCTGGCATACAGCTGACAGCTAGATAGTGGGAGCAGCTGGAAGGAGATACCCAGCAGCACTGTTCATAAAAGTCCGGGTGAAGGATTGAAACACCTGCTAGCACCAGGAAAAATGTTTGCTCTGGGACATTAGGAATTATACCCTGTGGTGCCCATGGCTGCTCACATGCATAATTTCCTCATTGTTGCCAGTTAAAAAGGTAGGTGATGGATGGGCTAGTGTAAGCCAAGAGCATGGTGAAGGCAGCAGGCTCATTCCTTGCCAGGCAGTGGAGATGATGTCTTGTAAACTGTTTTCCTATACCTATAGGTATTACAAGTATTGTGAGACACTCCTTTTCACTGCATGGAGATATATAATCAATGCTGCTCCCTCTTCTCTTTAAATGAAACCCCTTGGTAACCTGGGTCCTTTCATTCAGAATACATGGGATTTTATAATACACAGAGTGAATTCATGGCCATAGGAAAATCATTGACGGATTTTTTTCTGTTGATTTAATCTCAAAACTCGGTGCAGTTCCTACACTGAGCAAACCCAGGCCAGGCCAAAGGATCCCACCAGTGATATGAGCTAGAATAGATGCATGATGAAGAAAGCTATCTGCCACAAACAAGGGACTTGGAGCCACATATCTGCTTGCCAGCGTGAAGCTGGTCCAGGGGGAAAAGAGCTGGGCTAGCTGGAAGGGAATTAATGCCTCTCCTGTGCTACAGCTCCATCAACACAGCTTCCCTCTAAGAAGCTGCTGAAGTTGATAGCTGCAGAACTACCTCTGAGGTCTCTGAACTGGCCAAGGTGGTCCACATAGCCCTGAGCCAGTGTGTGGTTCAGTTCACTTGCATGCACAACCCCATCCCTTAGTACATCCAGGGGCAGCAGCAGCTCTCCTGGATCCATCCCAGCTTGTGTGCACACAGCTGAGGTGTCCCAGCATTACTTTACATGTCAGCCCAGAAAGCTGTGCCTTGAGCCCATGTCCCATCCTGGCCAAGGTCAGGCTCCTCGGGGAGCTGTGGCTCACCTTACTGCTCTGGGCGTGCTGCCCGAGCACTGAAATGGGAAAACTTATCAAGAAAAATTATGGCAAAGTTGTGTAGGTATTGCTGCTTGGGGGAACCTCATTTTCCTCATACGCCTGTCTGAGATGCTTTGGGAAGAGCTGTTTTCCAGAAATTGCCAAACTCTTCTCCTGGGCAAGCCAGCTGCCAGGAGTGAGCTGCCACCTTGGCTTGGGCACACGTTGGTGCTGGCTGCTTTGGAAAAGCCAGGCCACTGCCCTACCTCTCACACCTGAGGCTGGCTTCGGTGTGTCACTTGAAAGGCGCAGGTGCCCGGAGGGACTTGCTGCTGTGGTCCTTGTTCGTGAGCATGAAAAGCCTGGGATGAGGCTCAGGATTTTAAAAGGGAAGGGTTGAATGTTAAGCCAAAAAGCTGGTTCTCTGGTGCTGCAAAAGAAAGGCTTTAATGTCCTATTAAGTTTCGTAATATCCCCGTCATCTGAAATTTCTTTGAGCCCTAACCCAGTCTGGGGGCGTAATGAATTCAGCGTTCTCCCTCTATTAGACAGCTCTGATTTCTGCAGTTTTGTAAACATCCCCAAATCCACGTGGCACTGTAGTAGTTGTCTTTCGGCTGCCCATCTCAATGTGACTCTCAAAGGAAGGACAAAACCTCATACCTTGCTACAGGTCACAGAGGAAAATGCATTGAGGTTCAGACTTCAGCCTTGTATAGAGGGTAAAAACTGACCAGATGCAAGTGTAGAGCTGTAACTGGTGCAAGCTCACTGTCTTGAGTACCTGCTGGGATATACCCTCTGAGTGATGTGCGGCCTGAGCTGATGGTCCTCCTAACGGTACCCTGGGGGGACCTGAACCAGCACCCACACAGATGTGGATGCATGCACTGCCCTCAGAAACTGGCTCTGGGGCACTTCCTTGCTCTCACAGGAAGCAGAGCAGAAAGTTGAGTGACGCAGAGGTGTATGGTGGTTAAAAGGAGGGATTTCTGCAGCTAGCTGGTGGAAAGGGTCTTCCCCATGAACTGCAAAGGAAGAGTTTGTGCAGTATATGCAACGTAGAGGCAAGATCTAGTAACTGGCACTATTTATTGTATTCTCTTTAAAACCATGTTTCATGGCTGCAGGGCTGTTACCTTCAGCCCAAGTTGTTGAGTCTCATGGGGGTGTCTTGTTTTTTTTTAATAAAAATATTCTGTCTCTTTATTTAATAGCTGAGATAGCAGGTTTAGGCCAGCATCTCCTGGGAAGTCTCTAAAATTGGCAGCTAAAAATAAATCTGTAGATTTTAAGAATTACTGATGCTTTACAGAACATGGATGCACATTTAATTTGGAGACAATTCTGCAGATGTAGCACATCTTGGCAATTGTTTTCTCCCCTTTTATTTTGCTAATAAGAACGCACAGAAGTAGGAACATTATTCATTAGGAATCTTTCCACGTTGTTCCTTTTGACTGTTCTGTACATGGTCTCCTAACCTTCTCCCAGTGGCACGTAGAGGCCTCCACCTGTCTGTGCTCCTGCAAACTGAGAGTGCAAATGCCTGGTGTGGTGAGTCAGCCAGGCTTTCACACCCACCATTCTGCAGTGGTTTAAGGTTAAGTGGGACCTCCCTTGGGTTTTACGGTCTCTCTACCCAAGCTCCAACACTTTTTCCCCATGACAGGGGATGCAGAGGAAAGGCTTGGTTGTTGGGGCCATCACTGCCATGGGTGGCATCAGAGAAGACGGAAGGATTGAAGCTTGTCCTGTTGCTCACTTGTCCTCTCTGCCAGCTCTGCAGGGATAGTAATGGTGAATGATGCCCTTAGACTCCAGCGTGTGTAGAAACTTTCATCCTGTTGTCACCTCTGCTGTATTTAAGGGAGCTACATCTGGTTTTAAAGTCCTTACGAGAGATGAATCAGATGTTTCTCAGAAGGGTTATTGTTACTATGGTTATAAGCAAGCGTGCAACAGCTCCAGCCACGTACTGGGAATCCCTGTTGTGTTTGGTCTTGGTCCGCAGAGAATAGGACAGGCCATGCCCCAGAGACCTGCCTGCCCTTTAGGTTGCTGTCAAGGCATAATTTGCTTTTCGTTACACACAAGCACTGGATAAATTTCTACAGATTTCTGTACTGAGACTTTTTGACAAAAGGTCTACTGTGAAGCCTCTTGTCTATTTTTATTTTTTTATTTTTATTAAAACAGCTACTATGATTTTTTTCATGGCAGGGGAAGTAGCAACTCTCTAGTCTACCTGCTACAGAAGAAGAACCAGGCACCATATGCAACGTAACTATCCCTCGCTCTCTATCTCAAAAATGCCGAACTATGGGAGAGAATTCATCCCACCAAACGCCCACTAAGCACATTTTTTAAATCTGGTTTCTCAGCCTTTCAGGAAAAAGCAGCAAAATCTAGTTATGTTCTTCTTGCCTGCTGGAACTGGGCTCCGTTTCATGAAATTAAATGGCTAAGGAGGAAAAAAAAATATATCCAAGGCAAAGATGCTATTCTCAACAAAGGGAACAGTATATGCAACAGCTTCTGCAGCATTCCTGCAACATGATGTCTTTCCCTGCAGACTCTCAGTTAGGGATTGATTGTCTAAGCAGAGAATTGCCCAATTCAGAAGGGCTTAAGGCACACTTCATGAACTGTTTGCTGAGAGGATGAATAGATGTGCATGTGTGTATATAAATCTATAAATCATGTCTTGTTCTGCCCCAAAGAGGACAGCTGAGATTGGATTCTTTGTCATTTGATTTCATGTTCTTGGGGCTTGGGGATAAAGGCAGCAGTGTTTCACACGCGGAGTCAGGATTTGATAGAGCAGCTCTGGAAGGACAATCTGTTGCAAACGGGAGATCATGTTTATTGTGAGTGCTAGAGATAGCGCTGATAAAAGGAGTAGCAACATTCACACTGCTTTGATGTGTTTGCCGTTAGGAGAAAGTCTGGTGAGTTTGTCTCATTTGGGCTCTCCTCTATACCAATGCATGGGTTCTTGTTTGAAACCACAGTTTGTTTGGTGGCAATGCTGCTGTGAGCTATGGCTGTCCATCCTAGTCCTTGTACCACTGTACCCATTGCTTGCCTCTTCCTGCTCTCTGCTCAGAGATGCACTGCTGTGTTTGTGCTGATTTGGCTGGACTTTTAGCCAGGCTTTGCCCCACTTTGGCAGTGGTGGATTTTGAAGGAGGGATGTTGATAGTGGGAGTTGGCACCAACCTTAGAACTCAGACAGGCACCACAGAAGAGCCCTGCAAGCCCCTGTGCTGTGATCACGGATCATCTGGGAGATGCTCTGAGCAGGCAGGGGAGGGTCTGGTAGCCAGCTGCCCTGAGGAGCTACTGTGTTTGTTCCCCCAGAGAGGCCTCCTGCTGCCCAAACTGGTGGCCTTTGTGCAGCGTACCAACAGAAATTAAGCTCTGTGTGGCCCACTCCTTGGGGTGAGCTAGAGGAGGAGCCCACAGGAGGGACAAACCTGAGTCCCTCAGCCAAAGACAGGTTTTCTGCTAGCTGAGGCTGTGCCTAGGGGTCATCTCTTCTAGGAAAGCCCCCAGAGAAGACCGCTAATGCACACAGCAATCCCAATGGTGCCTGTGTGAGCAAAGGCGTAGTGCTGTGGCTGTGGGACATCCTGAGCCTGCTGTCACGTTAGTGCAGGTCCTCTCCAGAAATCCTTACAGGCTCTGTGATCCCAGGCAAATATCGTGGTGACTCCGTTGCCCCATTGGCTCCAGGTGAAGCAGGCGTGGTGGGATGTGTGCTCCTTCATGCACAGGCAGCAGGGGTGAGCTCTTGGTGTGTCCAGCCTGAGAGCCCTCCCCTCACTTGAGACACCATCCCTGGAGGTATTCAAAAGATGGTTTGACATAGCGTTCAGTGACATGGTTTAGTGATGGGTTCTTGTTTTTTATCGGAGTTAGGTTGATGGTTGGACTAGATGATCTAAAAGGTCCCTTCCAACCTGGACAATTCTATGATTGTGCGGGCTGGACCGAAATAAATGCAGGAGGCTGTGCAGAACAAAAGGCTCTGCTCATTTCTATGTGGATACTCTACCTGCCTTGCTAGTCCCCGCGTGCGATTTTCCCTCTGAGATGATGTGCTGATGGATGGCCATGTGCTGTCCCCTGCGTGGCCCTGGCACAGCAGGTCCAGCACAGGAGAGGTGCAGGGCTTTGGTGGGCTGTGCTCTGCCCCTGGCCCGTGCACAGCTCTCCCGCAACCCACCAGGCAGCTTGGATCACTGGCACAGCATCCCAGGCATCCCCTGGGAATAGATCTTCCCGCTTGTAAATTAACTACGAGCCATCAAGGGTCAACTCCCTTTTGCTACAATGTGCATGAAAAGATTGGGAAGGTTGAGCACGAAGTGAAAGATGTTTTTTTCCTTGATAGTTTTCTGCACTAATCCAGTATCCCTCTGCCCCTTTGCTCCCTCTTCCAATTTCATTTCAGGAGAAAAACTCCCAACTAGAGAGTTAAGAAGTTGGTCTTGTATTTAGAAGGCGTTGGAGGTTGTATCTGTGGGATTTGTTTTGTTTTGTTGTGTTTTCCCATGAGCTCCTAAGATGTAAAATATTATCAATGACTGCATTTAAAAGTGGCCTTTCAGTCATTGCCCTGTCTGGGGAAATGAGTAACAGGTGAGGGAGCTCAAAGCATGGGCAGGCATCCTATGTTTGTGTTTCTTGCTTGTCATCCCTTCTCCAAAGATCCCCCAGAGGCCAACCATTGCTGTCTGCCTGCTTCATCTGTCACAGCAGCCTCTCCTTCTTTACTAGGAAAAAGTTGGTCTGTAGTCAGCCCTAGGAAAGGCCAGTTAACTACCCCAGATGTGTCCCAATTCTGACACATTTCCCTTGGCAGCAGCGTGCTGCTTGTCCAAGAGTTCCGAAGAAACCCTCCTGCCAGCAAATATAGATTTTTTTAAAATTTTTTTTTTTTTGCATTTCTTCTGGATGGGTTTCTTTTTCTCTACTCTCTGGGGAGGATTTCTTGAGTCTCACAAGATTCTTCATGTGGTATTGGTGTCTTATAAAATGCATCCCCCTTGCCTGTAGAAATACTGCTCTCTGCTCACACCAGAACAGGGACTGTGTGAATGGTGCAGAGAAAGCCAGGCTTCATGCACGCAGAAGGCAGGCGGCCAAAGGGATCAGGATAGCTTTGGAAATGGGTACCCGCTCTCCTCCCTGCCTAGTTACCCTTTGCCAAACATGGGCCAGTTTATATTTAACAAAAGCAGAGGGAATGGAAAGCTTAGGCAGGTCAGGAGTAACAGTTGGGTTCTGGGTTTGATCAGAGCACACTCTGATCAAAAACTTTTCTACTCTGAGCAGTGGGACTGCTTAAATGGCCTCTGGTACTTTTTAGTCCAGCCTGAAGTGGACAAGTGTTCACAGCTCCCGATTCACACATCATTCCTTTTCCTCCAGGCTGGTTGCTCATCATCCTAATTGCTGGTCACCCTACCTGACAAGCACAGCTGCTGCCCCCAGGGGTGGCAGGTCCCCCTTCAGCTGCCCCTGCCTGGGCTTCCCCATCAGCCAACAACAGCAGATCTCACTTCCAGGGCTACTGAGCCAACGTTGTTTGTCAAGACTACATTACCATGAGGTATTTAGGGGATGGGAGAGGACTTTCCCTGAGGGTTCTTATTTATCTTCTGCATATTGATGTTATGAGAAATTACGCTCATTTTCAGAAGAGCCCCAGTTTGGAACTCTCTAGGTTTCCTGTTAGCGCTTCCTATTCTTCATGTTTCTGAAAATCATTCGTTATCTCCAATTAGCTTGTGACTAGCATGCAGCACCCAGAGGTTGTCCTGGTAGGTCCAATAGTACTTCCCAAGATCAACCTGTTGCCTCCAAAACGGAGTCCTTCTGCTCTTTTTCCCTTATTAAAATAATCGTTGGCACTTACGTAATGTTCTTCAGATCTCCTGTGTGAGCATTAGCTAACCCTCCTGTAAGACACAGGCATGTTTCTGCTTTGCAGATGAAGAAAGAAAGGCGGGAGGAGGGTAGCTAATTTGGGAGGGTCACACAGCAGTGCAGGAGCAGAGCTAGGGCTGTAATTCAGATAACCTGCTCTTTCCCTCCCGCTCCAGTCACTGCTGCACAGCACTGACTGTCCAAATTATGAGATTAGAATGCATAATCCATACCGGTGTGCCAAGAATTCTCTAAATCATATTACATTGTCACATAAAATGATGACTCATTTGATAACACAGCCCACAACCGGTTCCTTTATGTTAAAATTACGCAGACAAGACTGGATTTAAAAAGAAAAAGGAGAGCTTGTAATGTGTGTAGTGAACGCTGAGTTATAGAAGCTTTCATGGATTTTATTTTGGCTGATGCTGAAGGAGCATTTGTGAGCCTGTTTGTTGACAGTGGTGCTTGGGACCAGAGATGCTGACATTCCACTAACAATAATAGCAACTGCCTCTGTTTGTTTCTAAATTGGAAATTCTTCCTTACATGGGCCCAACCCACCCTCCGCCCCCACCCAAGGAAAGGGCATTCATCTGGGACTTGCAGATGGAGCATCTCCCAGCAGTGCTGGTGCCACTGGGGCTGAAGGGTTGGACCTGTGTTCGGTCATTGCCAGAAGCCCCTCTCCACCCCGGGCCCTATGGAAAAGGTGGGGAATGACCCAAGGTGGTACTTTTGGGTTCTCTGGGGAGAAAGTGCTATTTATTGAAAACAGTTAATAACATGGCAGAACAATGAGCCCAACCACGCTCTTCTCAGAAAAAGATGCTTTCACCGAGTCTCCCTGTTGATGCCTCCTCTCTGCTGGCTTCACTCTCCTTGCTTGTTCCTGCAGCCTCATCGTCCTTGCTGTAACCCCAGCTTCTGCCCTTCATGACTGCCTCTGCTGCTGATTTGGAACTGTCATATTCCACTTAGCAAAGTCGTTTGGGATGTGGCTTGTGCAAGTGACATTGAACTGTGTTTTGCTGCACTGTGGTTTCACCGTTTCCTTTTCCTCTTTCTGCCTGGGCTGTAATTCCCGTGGTTGAGGAATCCATCGCAGAGTCCTTCATGCCAGGAATGCCCACACGTTCTCTGGCTGAGAGTTGCCCTGGCATCGCGTCAGAGATTACTTTTCCATATGCTGCGTGGCTGGTGTGTGTCAAAGCCGCTTGCTGCACTGTGAATGTAGAAGTGTGGTCAGGCTGGAGGGTCACCCCTTTTTGAAGCTGCGAAGGTCTTGCTTGACCATGGGACCGGTCCATCTTTGCAGGCTGCATTTCCCTGCCTGCGTAAGATCCTATGGGTCACCTCTGTCCCAACACAACATTCCACCCTATCTCCCAAAAAATGTGGTTTAACCTCCCTAGCTTTGGGTAAATAACCCTCACGGCAGCCAAGTCTCCAGCAGGCAGTAGGACTCGGATCAGGAAACAGCTTCAATTGCTGCATAGTCAAGGCCAGTTCAAGAAGCTCTTTGGAAGATTTTCCTACCGTTGTGCAAAGCTCCTGCTTCCCTTGATTTCTTAAGAGGGAAAAAATAAAAAAGCAAAACCCAGTTTCTGTGTGTGACCTGTGGAGACCTTGTGCATCCTGTGTGAGCCCTGAGAGCAGGGGAGGAAAGTGATTGCTTTCAGCAGTTGGAAGGCGTGGGTGGCAGGATGGCTTTGCGTGGTGCCGGAGGACACTCCGTACAAGCATCCCTCCTAAACAAATACCTCTTTAGATGTGTATTATGGGAATCCAGGGAACAACTTTTCCTTTTGCTCCTCTCCAAGTAAGAGCGAGGCTTATTAGTACTCTCCTTCCATGGGTGAGGTGTGGAGGCTGGGAAGTTCTGAGATGAGTAACTTTTGCTTTTATCAGTCAAATCTGCTCTCTCCTGGCTAGTCACTCCAGCCAGTAGGGTGAGTAAAGGGAACACAAGGTGCTGGCAGAAGCCTGACTTCTGTAGTGGAAGCACACAACAACATTTAGCGTAACTACAGAAATTAGCTTTTTGCTGTGCATGTGTCAGTAGGAAGGAATTCTTTCTGTGATACTGCTTGGTGCATCCAAGAAGAATAATTTGTTGAAGAACTTGTTGAAGAAGATGTATGTCACTGATGTTCATGTCAGAGTAACTGTACTCTTTCAGACATGGTGGTATTTGCGTGCTGGAAAAGCATTGGAGGCTCCTGCAGTCAAGACACGTAGTTTTCCAGGGTATTTTTTGTCTGCAGTCTCTGAGAATTCCCAGGGAGCTCCTGCTAAGTAGGGGAGGGAAAGGGAGGTTTCAAGGTGAGATGTGATGGAAGTGGAAGTGGTTCGGACAGTTTCAGAGCTCCAGACAGATGGGGCTGAAAGAGAAACGGATGCTCCAAATGCCTACTCAGATTTAGAGTCACGGAGAAAAGAGAAAAATAACAGAGGGTGCAGGGGTGTGAAACCAGAGTGAGAGCTGAAAGCGCCTGGGCTGCGGAGCAGGGTCACACACAGCTCTGGAGGGGAACATTTGCAAGCGGCAGTCTCTCTTTGGTAAAAGACGGAGATTTAGGGAGGTCCACAGGTTTTTGGTGTGACTCAGCTGTGGACAAGACTGAACTGGCCAGTTTGACAGTGGAGTAAAAGTGGTGCTGGCTGGGGTGCTGGAGGAGTAAAAGTGGTGCTGGTGCTGGCGACAGCAACCTTGCTCTAGGGGACAGGGAAAGTGCACCCTGGGGGTCGGGGGAGAGTGCTCCATGCAAGCCTAGGAGGGCTGGCTGCCCTCAATGGGGAGCACAAACAGATTTTTCACTGTTTATCTCATTGTTGCTGAAAGAAACGAGTCTGTCATTACTTACTGCCATCTGTTAGATAGACAAGAATGGCAGCTGCTAACAGTGGTACCTTACATCTCATACCATCTTTCATTCCCCAAAACTTGAGCCCCCAAGGGATTTACACACACAATGCAACCCATTTGATGCTGTAAGAAGAGTTGCACCTCAGACTGGTATCTATCAGTGGAAATTTAACTGTTCTTTGTAAACTATTAGCATCTCTGGAAACATTACGCTTACAGGAGCATGTTTAAGTGACTGCTCACAGTTGGTACAGCCTATACCCTCTCCTCTATGTGCCTATAGGAGGGTTTGCATCATATCCCCGCCTGTGACAAACCTTAGGTGGAATTCATCACATTTTTGATTCAGAAAGAAAATGTTCTTTTTTTTTTTTTTTGGTCCCATATTTCCAAGGCCTGGGTACACATGCACACACAGAAAGATTTTGAGGTGATTAAAGTGAGCTGGGAAGCAGATGTCCCTCACCAATGTAACATAGAACACCTTCCAGAGGCTTTTCCCATTGCATGGTATTACCCTGATCTTACTCCACTGACCCCACGGAGATGAATTCGTCAGGGGGGGCAATAGAAAATGCAGAGGGAGAAGCAGCAGTGCAGCCTGTGTGGCTAAAAGTGCCCGGTCATGCGAGATGGATCCAACACAGTAAGTGCTTTCTGGTTCCTCTGCTCCAGAGCTCCGCTCCCGAGTCTGCCGATGGCTGATGGGGTGACCTTGTGTGAGTCTCCTGGGTTCCTCGGGCCTTGGTTTCATCACTTGTAAAATAAGGATAATGTCAGTCACCTTGTCTGCAAAACGGTTTAAGATCTAGTCATGAAAAAATACGAGGAAGGAGCTTAGTGATATTACTTTTTATTATCTATGAGAATGCCAATACCACAGGAGGTGACGTGTGTGCAGGTCATCCTGTCCCTTGATCAAAATGAGGGTGTGAGAGGGAAAAGGATTTCTTAAGAGGAGCAGCCATCTGTCAGGCTTCCAGAAGAAATTACTGAACTGTGTTATCAAAACGTGCTGGAGCGGAAAGAATTTTAACATGCTAATGAGCTTTCATCTGTGGTTCCTTAGTTGGGACAGTTGGTTGCTTCTCTGCATTTCTCCAGGATGAGCAGTGACTTTGCATTGCCTTTCAGTCATCTCTTGTACTTTCTCAGTGTGGTTTCTGGGGAGGGTGAAGTCATCCTTGCCCAACTATTTCTCATGCTTATTGTTTTGCATTGTGTGAAGTGGTTTATTTTAACAAACTCTAAATTTTCACAATGCCAAGAAGTAAGAACCTTCCTGGAGCATTCCTGGAGGCTGCCTTCATGTCCTAAGGATGTGCATTTCCATTTTATTGTCTTCTATTTTTACCTCGTTTTTGGGGAGGAGGAAGGGCTGGAACACCCTTGGGGCAAGCAGCCACCATCTCTGGGCTGGTGTGGCCGGGGTGTTGAAGGAGGGACATGGCGTGTCTCCCGGGTAGTCCCCCAGGGAGGTGGCACACAGCCCACACATGGCAGGCACATGGGCTGCCCTGGCAGCCCCTGGGCAGCCGCAATGACCCGTCTGCAGCGTTAGAACCCCCTCCACTGCCTCTGGCTTTTTATGGCTTATTTAAGCCCTAAAATAACAACTGCCACTCCCTGCTGAGGGAAACCATCCAGGATTAGCCAGAGCCTCCTGTTCCCAAGGACTTTCTCCTCTGTGTAAATAGGATGACAGGGCTGCCCCCCTCCCCTGCTCCCTGAAGGGCAGCGCTGTGCCCCTGCACGCTGGCTCCCACCCCCTGACAGCTCCGGCATGTGGTTTATAGCTCAGGGCACCAGAGGCGGTGGGAGACATATGCTAACCTAAGGAGACAGCAGATGGGTGCAAGCGCTTTTAAGAACAGCTGCTGGTGTCTCATTTGATAATCCCATTTTTAACAAAACTATGATGGCAAAAAATACTGAAAATTAGTTTTTTTCTGTCCTCTCTCATCTCCTGAGCCATACTTGAACTGTTCAACACGATCTAAGGATTAAAGGCTTGTTATTTTAGCTTCTCTACAATAGATCAGAGCCTGATCTCCGCCAGGTCATTGAGCAGCTGGTGCTCAGCTCTCCTCTTCTTTCCACCCATTTTGTGTCACAGGAGATGTGGTTGCCCACAGATGTGTCTTCTGCTAAGGGACACGGTGGATTTTCCCAGGCACTGCTCCCCTTGGCATCATCCCCATGTGACTGTAGCTCCGATGCTCCCATTTCTCCATTCCTAAAACTAGGAAAACTGCCTCAGAGAGGAAAGGCTCAGCAGCATCACCCCTCAGCAGCGCAAGCGTGACCAAGAAGAGAAAGGAAGCCCTTGCTCTTCTCTAATGGGGCTATAAACATGCTTTTGCAGCCAAGATTGGAAGACACAGAAATTGTGAGGCCAATCCTGTCAATACCACACTTCACGCTGTCAGCTGAGGTGTCCTTTGTCACCATGGTATCAGTGTGCTTCAAACTACTAACGAATTTGCCAACACAACACTCCTGCTAATTTCCTCAATTCCCAGATGGGGAAGCCGTGTCACTGGGATGCAAAGTGGCTTATCCAAGGTCACCCTGCGAGTAAACGGCACGGAGGGGAAAAGAGCTTGCGGTTATCCGCTCCCGGTGCGGCTTCTACCCTTTGGGTAGGTGTTGCTGATAGAAAGGGCTGTCCAGAGGGTAAAGCTGGAATTGCCAGCTGTGCCCTCCTGCTTTCCGTTTTTGGTTTGTTTTTTTTTTTCCCTAAGAGAAAAAGAAGATTTTTTTCTTTTTTTTTTTCTTTCTTTTTTTTTTAATCTTTTTTCTTTTCTTTTTTCCTTTTTTCTTTTTTTCCTTTATTTTCCTTTTTTCTCTTTTCTTTGTTTTCCTTTTTTTTTCTTATCCTTTTCTTCCCCTTTTTT